>ML817042.1:132433-152699 GCA_009831015.1 Picea engelmannii | reverse complement strand
TATCTACACCCTCATTACGAGGAAGCATTTCAAGGAAGACAAGAAGGACAATATCATCAATATGAAGGAAGAAGATGGAATACTTGTCAATATTTGTGGAACAAGGGATCACCAAAATTCTCTTCAATAAGCTATTATCAGAGACCAACAATGACTACAAATTGGAGAAGATTCAACAAAAATACATGGAATCAAAGGAAATAAAATGATTCAACAACTAGACACCAAGGATTAAAACTAAAAAGAATTGATTTTGGATATATAGATCATCAACAATGGAATGAAGAAAGAAGGAACATAATAAAGTAATACTACTTGGCTTCATCACATGTGAAGCCTTTCAATGCAAAGCTTTGAGGACAAAGCGTTTTGATGGAGGGTATTATGTTATGACCCAAGAGGGGCATATATATGGCTAAATGTATATGATATGACCCCAAGGGTGGGAATATAGGGGCATAAATGTACTTTTAATGTGTAAATATATATGTATTAGGGTCGGCCTAGTGATAAAGGGGCCTCATGTGCAAGTGTGAATAACTATATGTAAGAGATCATGTATTCATTATTGGGGTGTGAATTGTGAGGTATGAAAGGTATTTGGTTATTTTGAGGGGGTTCCCATATTCTTTAAGGAGTTATTGTGTAACTTATATATATTGGAGTTGTTCTCCATGTTAACATTATGTACATGGAGTGCACTTCTGTTATTTTTTTATATTTTAAGTATTTTGGGATCATAGCAGATACCCTTGAGAATCTAGCCCAATAAAATCCAATACACAAGGATTTCTTCTAGAGTCACCTTGACTAGAACCAACATATCTTATCTAGGGAGCTACTTGTTACACAAGAGTTACAATTTTTTCCACTTACACTAAAATCCATAACAAATCATTTTTAGGTATCCATTGGCTTTGAGAGTGAACCCAAAATATTTTAGAATGGTGCTTAAATCCCCAAACAAAATATCAAGAGTTCAATATATGAATTATTTTTCCTACTCATTTAGCCCCCAAGTCTAAAGGGGGTACTTTTCCTTGTTTATAATCATCTAGGATTATCTAGATGCTCCACATAGCCAAAATCCCCTTCACATAAAACGAGAATGTTTTCTACAAATGATCCAAATTATTTTGAAAATGACATGAAGGAAATAATATAACAGAGATCTAACAAGGAAATACATAAAGATATTTAAATAACACAATAATATAGTAAAACTCAAATTCTATTAATGGCTTTCAAGAATACAAAAGACTATAAAATTCAAAGCACATAAGCTATATAGAATGGTGGTAGATTATCTTTTAAATGAGATGTGTCAGATATGCTCATTCATGAGATGTTGATTATAATGAGTCCCCAAAGGCCTTTTTTTAAATTAAGTATGAATGAGAAAACCCTATACATCTGAAACCCTAACCTCAGAAGATGAAATGCAAAAAGGTTTGTGGGCACCAATGGGGGTAGTTGATACATCAACTTTCCTAGGGAATAAATTTTGCATACGATCTTTGTTTGGGGAACTTAATACCTCATCGAAAAATATATATCCAAGGAGTCAACATTTTGAATGGTCGAATACATCCCAATGGGGATATATGAGGTGTTTCCATGTCAAAAGAATGTCATGTATGCACTAAAAATGACTTGAAAATTTTGGCACCCAAAAAATTGTATAAAAAACACCAAGATGGAAGTTATAATTTGAGCCATTGGAATAGGCAGGTGGAAATAAATGTCCACCTGGATCAGTCCCCCCCCCCTTAAAAAATAATGTTTGAGAAATTACATCAAGTTCCTCCATCAAATGGGGAAACTTATGTTGAATCTCACTCATGGTGAGCTCCTTTCCCTCATGAATAAACTTAATTTTTTTTACGAACCGATAGAGTTGGATATTATACTAGGAGGTGTCCTTCGTCTTGGTTTCCATGATCCAATAAATTTTTGCATGTTGAATGTACTATAATGTCACCTACTAGGCTATGTGGGAATATTATGTTTTCTATCAAAAAATTGTTATTTCTCCTTGTGTAAATATGTCAAACACTTTGTATTAATGTTGTTATTAACTACCTACAAATAGTTTTCTCATATAGGAATATTATTAAACATATTGCATGTATCCATTACACAAAAATAGAGCATATAATCATGGCATATTATTATGGATTGAAATCCCATATCACAACAATACAAGGATATCTAATGGCTATAATAATAGTTGCAAAAATTATCGTGAACACACAAATCTATTGGATTCAAGGAAGTTGCACAATCTACTAATGGAGACAATATAAGAATAACTTAGAATCATGCCAATCTATGACACTCATTTATTCAAATGTCTCCAAGCCATACAACGCTCTGCTCCAGTAATTCTAGCTCTACTAGTTTCCTTCCAATCACTCCTCATGAATATCATTCAAATGGTCTGATGCAATTTTCGATCGCAAAGGTCCTCATGGGATGTGACTGAACAACACGAGAAGCGTTATGTGATGAGTCTTGAAAACCAATGGGGACTCATGGGACATAGTATACTCAACCCACGTGGATGTTCAAACCACGGTTTCTTTGAAACCCTCCTGAAACCTGCAAAATCCTGAAATGGAATATTTTGAAAAACCTTCGTAATATTGGTGTGTAAACCTCCAACTGAATAAAACCTCAAGCTGAAGCTCCAATAGAAATCCTAGGTGGGCTCCTCTTATGTCTAGCTAGGGTGGATATTGCACCACCAAAACTAAATTGCATTAGTGGAAGGGTTTTATTAAACCTTAATGAAACAATGGTTCCAAGAGCACTCCAAAATGAGATAGAAAATCATAATTCCAAAACAAAAATTTACTCCTCTATTTATCCTTTCTACGAACTTCTTTATCTTTCCCATTTTTTTAGCAAACCAAACACTCACTTTGTTTCCCTCTAATTTAATTTAAATATAATTGTTTATTTTTGTTTAATGTTGCTATAGTGTTTCCCATTATTTTAACCAAGTGACACCAAATAAACCTCCTTTACTCCTTTGAAATTACCGACTATATCCTACGAGAGTCATATAGATTATTAAATCATGCACCATATTGATCTATTGGAATGAGACATCAAATTCCTCCCTTCCCAAGATTGCTTATTCTCAAGTAGCTCTAGATCAGGGTGTTGTAAGATATACAATTCTTCCCAAGTAGCATCCTCTACATGAAATCCTATCCATATGACTAAGTCCACTCAAATGAATCTACTTCTCAACCTACTCTCCCTAACATAAAAAATTCTTTAGAGAGATAGAACCAACTTCCCTTCCTCATCTAGTGGAGGAAGATCTATCGAAGAAGTGACCTACTTTCGCAATGCCTTCTTGAATAAGGATAAATGGAAGGTGTTGTGTATATTTCTACCATCTAGTAGCTCTAGCTGATATGATACCTACCCAACTATCATCATCACACTGTAGGGTCCATAAAAGCAATGATTTAGCTTCTATGCACCATTGTTCTTGAGTGATGACTCTCTGTAAGGATACAACCTCAAAAATATTGATTTTTATCATGCACGAGAGTCTAATCAAGGATGATTTTAAGGATGAAAATTTATTTTAAAATGTAGAAACCTTCGCGAATCTTCTTAATCATTCATATAGAAACTATAAAATTTTGGCGATATTTTTCTAAAAATATTATAATTTCTAAGGATTTTGTATATTTTGCATTAAATTTGGCAATTTTTAAGGTAAAATAATTTTATCCTATAGAATTTGGGCGAATCAATTTTAGAATAGCGATTTTTTTTTTTGGAAAAACCATAGAAAATTAGCCCTTGAGCGAAATTTAGCGCCTAAAATCATCCATGATTCTAATTTAGTGAATTTCATTGTCCCTCAAACATATATTTTTTCTGAATTTGTATCCTGCTATGCTTCAAATTACAACCCATCTCAAATGTCTGTCATTTCAAACACAAGGTTAGTTTTATTTGCGACAAATTCCTAATCTATTACTGAAATGTTAAAGCTACCTCAAAACCCTAAAATAAAAACACTAAATTAAAGACCATTAGTTGAGTATTTCAAAGGATTGAGTTCTTAGGAAAAAATTGTAATAATACTATCCTATTTATGGAAAAATATCAATGTTCCCAAAGATAATATCATTATTAAGACTATTGTGATTCCTGAAACATCTAGAAAAGTTATAGCAAGAATGACTACAATTTTAGGAAATGATAATGATAAAACTTTTGATGAATATACTCTTCGGTTTATGACCTCTATTTTCCCACATACATTGAAACCTTTGGTTAACTATAAATATGCCCAATATTGAGCTGACAAAATTTATTTTCAATTGTCTCATTTCAAATTTAGAACATGATTTATATATTATTGATACATTTATTCCTTTATCCTTAAGTTGCTAGATTTCAACACTTTGAAATGAAGAATGAAGATGGAAAAGGTAATACATATTAATTATTCATTGGATTCCCTTAATTAGAAACAAATTTCATAACACAGGGTTATCAAAGTTCATTAATCAGTTTATTTCATTGGCCTTTGAAATCATTCATTATAAAACTCCTTCTATAATTTTCCCAAGAGTATAAAAGTTTTTTACAATTGAGTCCTAATAAAATGGTAGGTGATTGGTATTTTTTTGAATATCATACAAAAAATACAATCTACGGTTCTAAATTTCAACATTTTCTCTTTCCTAAATTACAAACACCAATAATCTTTCCTTTAGAATTTATAAGGAAAATACTCCCGAGACAAGCGAGCCAACGCGGAATGCAAGTGGATAGCTGGGCACACGCCAACACAAATTTTTGAATTTTCCCTTAGTTGATGCGCCAAATATAAATGAGATCATTTAATGAAGGCACCTTGGTATAATGTAATCAGACCTTGAGTGCCCCGCTCTCGTCTGAAGTAGATGGAGGCATTTATAGCAGTAAATGTAGGTAGATAGAATTTAATATTAGATTAGACAGTTTTAGAAGAAAGAGGGAAAACAGATATAGACACCCTCATTATGCATTGTAACATAATTATGGATAGTTAGAAGAATTTTGAACATTGAGAAGAGAAGCAGAGAGCCGTGAAGAAACACCCATGTATAGTTATTTGGATTAATAGAAGAGTTTAATTCAAATTCATGGAGTTGTGTTTGTTCTCTATGTATGTATGTTAAATGATATGCTCATGAGTATTTTACTTCCTGTTATGCATTTGTTGTTATGCTGAGTGTATGATTTCATGTGTTGAGATTGAATTCTGAAGGGAAGTAGAAGGAATGAGTTTCAAGAGTTTCTCTATCTGAGCAAGGATTCCTGCAAGGAGTTCAGTTGAAGTCATCTGCAAGGAGTGTATTGACAGAAGGCTCGGATAGTTTAACTCTTGTTTTCATTCTCCCAGAGTTGAAATTGAGTTATACGAGCCATGCAAGGAGTGCACAGGCTAAGGAGAGTCTCAGTTGTGAAACTAGGCGAAGTATTGAAGGATTGCTGCTGCAGGTGTGTGCAGAGTCAAAGAACTCAACATTGGAGGTGTTTGAAAACTACCACAAGGAGTGCGTGCAAGGACCCTCTTTGAGGTGGAAAGTGTGAGAAAGCTCAGGAGGGATAAGGCTTTCGAGCTTGTCGAAGAGAAGCACTGGAAGATTCATGCCGTGGAGTGTTTAAAATAGGCGTTGCATAGTTGCACCATAGGAAGACTAATTCCGTGGAGGAATACTTGGTCATTCTCAAGAAGAATTGCCAAAGGGAGGAAATTGACGATCAGGATCTTGTGGAGAAGATTTGTAAAATCCCGTCAGTCGTTGGATCTGCCAAAGAAGCAAGGAGATTAGGGTTGCATTGGGAGTTCAATCTCCAGGGGTCGTGAGCTGTTGGATCGTGGGTCAGTTACCCATCAGTTGTTTGATATGACAGGAGCTGCACAAGAGTTACCATTGGGATTCGAAGGATCAATAGTCCCGTGGTCGAATGGTTTTCGACATTTGAAATCCTGAAGTCCCGGGAAGATCTGGGCTGTCCATTAGTTGGACACGTGGTGGAGATCGAGGCGTCAGGAGTCTGGGAAATCAGAAGTCTCGTGGATAGGAGGTTGGGGAAGTACATAGTGAAAACCCCGACATAATCTGAGCCGTCTGTTTGGGAAAACAGGTGTCAGGAATCTTGAGAGAGTCAGGAATTGGTGTATCGGGGTTCCTGAGGACAAGAAATTTGGGACATCACAAGTCTCAAAAACCCTGGAGAAATCGGGACCGTCCATCAGAGGGGACGCGTGGAAGAAATCGGCGCCATCGGGAAAGTCCCAACAAGGAGAACGTCCACTAGTGTTTGGTTCATCGAGATATCGGGGATCATAGTGATGAAGTGTTTACGCCTTTTGGAATCGCGAACCGCGAAACCCCGATGAGGAGGAAGGTGCCATCGTGTGGCCAACTATCAGCACACCAGAAAGAAGGGAAGCGTCATTGAGGGAGCCAGTTGTCAGGAGACCAGAGAGTCAGGATTCGAGGGATCAGGAATCCCATGGGCAAGTGTTTTTCAACATTTGAAACCTCGTAGCCCCGACGAGGGATAATATCGTGATCACGGGGTGAGTTTCATATGAGTCAGGAGCCTAGCCACGAGAGCTAGTGTGTAAAGAGTACTTTGGGATTTGAGTAATCACGAGTCTTAAGGGCATGTGTATTTCGACATTGGAATGCTCGAAACCCCGATGGGAGTTATAGCTGCAGTCATATAAGGAGAGGTCACGTGGACCAAAGGCTTAGCTGGGAGGGGCTAAGACAGCAAAGGAGCATATTGAGGATTAGGGATCGGTAATCGAATTTGTTTGAACATTGAAAATGTCAAAATCCCGATAGGAGGAACCCTGACGACAAAGTAAAAGGCCAGCGTTGATTTTGGAAGAAGGAGAGACCTCCGTGAGAGAGCTGTTGTGGGGGGAAATTTCCTGGTAGGGAAATAGAAGAACCTTTCAGTTCTTTGAGCCGAGGAAGGAGGAAAAGATGCTGTCAGCGGACGTGCCCTAGGTGGTGCGCCTGCGTCAAGTGGTATAAGAGCTTAGAAAAGCTTCTTTGCTTTCTTTTGTAGGGAAAAAGGATAATTCACCATGCCGCCAAGGAGAAGGGGTAGACAATCACTTGGTCCAGAGGAGGAAAGGGAAATGTCTAGAGAAAGAGGTAGGCAAGTGCATAATCCTGACATGGAGCGAGAAATGCATAATCTTCGTGCCAGAATGTAGGACATGGAGACATCACAAAGGTGCAAAGCTGATGTAGGAGATATTAGTGAGTATGAAAATGAAGATGATGTTGGACATGGAGAAGAATAAATCCCAGTGGAATATGCAACAACTGAACACTTACTTAAAGCTGTTGCAAGAATGGGTGCAAAGGTGAAAATGGGCGTTCCAGTTTATGAGGGAAATCTTGATGTAGAATAGCTTCTAGATTGGATTAGAGCTCTAGACACTTACTTCGACTATGAAGATATCGAAGAGGACAAGAAGGTTAGGCATGCCATCACGAGATTAAAGGGACATGCAGCCTTGTGGTGGGATGAACTATAAGATGACAGGCATTGCCAAGGCAAGCAGAAAATTAAGAGCTGGGACAGGATGATTGCAAAGATGAAGGTAAAATTTATTCCCAGGGACTATCAAATTTCTCTGTTCAGGAGAATGCAGAACCTGAGGTAGAAGCTGGTGATAGTAAAAGAGTATAAGGAAGAATTCTATCAACTAAACATCAGGGAAGGTCATCGGGAGAGCGATGATGAGAAAGTTGTTAGGTATATGAATGGCCTAAGGTATGAGATTCAGGATGAAATGAGCATGGAAACCATCCAAACAATGGAGGATGCTTACCAAATGGCTCTGAAAGATGAAGAGAAGCTGAGCCGAAAGAAGAGTCGAAGAGGCCGAGGTAGAAGTCAGCCCAGAGGCAAATCAGTTGCCCAGGAAAGAACTCGGAAGCCCAGGGACGACTGGAAAAAACCTTAGACTCAGACAGAGAGAGGTGGAATTTCACAGCGAGGGCGATATGCTGAGCAAAGAGAACAACATATTGAGTAGAGAGGAGGATATGCTGATAACAACACTTTTCCTCGTACCCAAGGTAGAGGAAGAGGAAGAGGTGGAGTAATTACATGCTTCACGTGTGGAAAGAATGGGCACAGGTCGTTCGAGTGTCCAGAGAAAAAGAAAGAAACTGGAGAGACTCACATTGCCGAGGCATAGAGGTGAGATGTTGAGGTAGAATACGCTGAGGGTGGAAGATCGTTGGTGATGCAGAAATTCCTTTTGACGTCAGAGAAGGAGATGGAGAATTCAGTGTAGAGAAACAGTCTTTTTAGGAATGCTTGCAAGACCAAGGATAGAGTATGTAAGGTCATTGTGGACAGTGGTAGCACTGATAATCTCATTTAAACCGAGATGGTAGAAAAGATGGAGCTGGAGACGACTAATCATCGAAGTCCATATAAAGTTTCATGGGTATGAAAGGGACATCAGGTAAATGTCACCAAACAGTGTTTAGTTGAATTTAAGATAGGGAGATATAATGATAAGATTTTATGCGATGTTATTCGTATGGATGTATATCATTTATTGTTGGGTAGACCATGGAAATACAAGAGAAATGTGATTCATGATGGGAGGATGAACACATACACCCTGGAGAAGAATGGGAGAACCCATATGTTTCATCCAATTGAGGATAAAGAGGTGAAGCTGGAAGTAAGCAATACAGTACTTCTCATGAGTGGGAAGGAATTTCTTACGGAGGTGAAGAAGAAAGAGGATCCATAATTCTTTGTGGTCAGGAAACCAAGGATCGTTTTGACTAGCACGAGAGTGGATGATCTACCAGAGGAGATTCAGGAACTACTGGAAGAGTTCACTGATATAGTAGTGGACGAATTACCTCGTTCGTTGCCACCGATGAGGAGTGTGAGTCAACATATAGACCTAATACCAGGAGCTATTTTTCCAAACAAATCTATGTACATATTGACACCGCAGGAGAATGAAGAGGTCAAAAGACAAGTCCAGGAGTTGTTGGACAAAGGCTTGGTCAGGGAAAGTTTGATCCCGTGTGTCGTTCCAATGGTACTCAGTCCAAAAAAATATGGAGGTTGGAGAATGTGTACCGAATCAAGGGCCATCAACAAGATAACCATCAGGTACATATTTCCATTGTCAAGAATGGATGATTTAATGGATTGCTTAAGTGGGGCAAATTTTTTTTCAAAGATTGATTTGAAGAGTGGATATCACCAGATTCGCATGAGAGAAGAAGATGAATGGAAAACAACATTCAAGAAAAATGAAGGTTTGTATGAATGGCTTGTTATGTCATAACAAATGCACCAAGTACCCTTATGAGGTTGATGAATGAAGTCCTGAAGGATTTCATCGGAAAATTTGTCATCGTAAAATGAAGGCTGAACATCTGAAGCATTTGGCCATTGTGATGAAGAAACTACAATAGGAGAAGTTGTTGATAAACATGAAGAAATCCTCGTTTATGAAGACAGAGCTCATTTATCTAGGATTTGTTATTTTGACAAATGAATTGAGGATGGATCCAGATAAGGTGGAGGTAATTAAAAATTGGCCATCACTGAGAAATATTTTTGAGGTGAGAAGTTTTCATGGACTGGCTAGTTTCTACCAAAAGTTCATAAAAAATTTCAGTGGGATTAGCGCAGCGATGATGGATACAGTCAAGAAAATACATAAATCTTTTCATTGGACTGAAGATGCGGAGAAAATTTTCAAGTTGTTGAAATGGAAGATCATAGAACAACCAGTTTGGGTGTTGTCGGATTTCCAAAAGACGTTTCAAGTAAAATGTGATGCAAGTGGGTTTGCCATAGGAGCGGTCTTGATTCAGGCCAATTGCATATTTCAGCGAGAAATTGAATGAGGCAAAAGAAAAGTATGCTACGTATGATAAGGAATTTTATTCCATCATACAGGCATTGAAAAAATGGAGGCACTATTTGATTCCAAAGGAATTTGTTTTATATAGTGATAACCACACATTGCAGTTTGTGACTCAATAGGAAAAGTTGAATCAGAGGCATGTTAAGTGGGTTGAATACATGCAAAATTTCACTTTTGTAATAAAACATATTTCGGGTACTGCTAACAAAGTTGCTAATGCTTTGAGCAGGAAATGTTTGTTGTTGCAGGAGTTCAAAGTCCAGATGTTAGGATTTGATGATCTCATAGACATGTACGCACATGATTTAGACTTTAAGGAGGCGTATGAAGAAGCTGAGAATCTAGTTCTCAGATATAGAAGCCCTTGGAAAGTCTATATGATCCAAGATGGATTATTGTTCAGAGGCAATCAATTGTGCATTCCAAATTGCTCCATGAGGGAGAATCTACTAAAGGAAAAACACAGTGGAGGATTGGCCGGACACTTCGGTCATGATAAGACATTGACAAAGCTGAGCGAGTCATACTTTTGGCCAGGGATGCGAGCAGAGGTCAAGAGGTTTGTAGGCAGATGCAGAATTTGCCAGCATTCAAAGGGAAGGAAGCAGAATGCGGGTTTTTATCAACCATTGCCCATACCTGAGAAGCCGTGGGATGAAATTAGCATGGATTTCATATTGGGATTGCGAATGACACAACGAGGATTTGATTCGATCTTCGTGGTGGTGGATAGATTTTCCAAGATGGAACATTTTATCCCATGTCAGAAAACCAGTGACACGACGCACATCGCAAATCTGTTTTTCAAAGAAGTCGTTCGACTTCACGGCTTACCAAGGAGTATTGTTTCGGACAGAGACATGAAGTTCATGGGAAATATATGGAGGACCTTACGGAAGAAGCTGGGGACTAACTTGTTGTTTAGTTCAACTTATCATCCGCAGACGGATGGATAGACAGAGGCGGTAAACAGAAGTCTTGGAGACTTGCTGAGAATCTTTGTGACAGAGCACCATAGCCAGTGGGATAGTATATTGCTGCAAGCAGAGTTTTCTTACAATGAATCTATTAACAGGAGCACAGGCCAGAGTCCATTCTAGATTATATATGGCATGCAGCCGAGAGGAGTTTCTGAATTGAGATATTCGGATCAGACTGCTACTAGGAGCGCTAGTGGAGAAGAATTTGCTGAGGCAATGAAAGAACTTCACAGCTAGGTGAAGGAGCGGTTGCTGAAATCAAGCCAAGAATATAAGCACAGAGCCGATCAGCATAGAAGACAACTTCAGTTTGAGGTTGGTGACTTGATTCTGGCGCACTTGAGAAGAGAAAGGTTCCTGAGAGGAACATACAATAAATTGAAGATGAAGAAAATCAGACCATGTAAGGTCTTGAAGAAAATGGGATAGAATGCTTATGAGATTGAATTACCAGATGGGATCAGAATATCTCTGATATTCAATGTCTTAGATTTGTATCCATACAAAGATGGAGAAGTAGGAACAAGAGCTGAACAGCCAGAGGTTCAGTGACAAAAGCGGATGCCAGTTGCAAAGAAGCCACAGATGGAATAGATACTGGATAAACGAGTGGGTAAGAGGACCAGAGGAAAACAATATTTTGAATATTTGGTCAAGTGGAAGGACCATCCAGTTGAAGACGCCAGCTGGGAGACTAAAACAGAGATACAGAAGCATGAACATACTGTGCAGGAGCTCATGGACAGGAGCCCATGCAAATTTTCAAGTGAGGGAGTGTGATGCATGAGCATCTCCCGAGACAAGCGATCCAGTGTGGAATGCAAGTGGATAGCTGGGCACACGCCAGCACAAATTTTTGAATTTTCCCTTGAAGTTGATGTGTCAAATGTAAATGAGATCATTTAATGAAGGTGCCTTGGTATAATGTAATCATACCTTGAGCGCCCCGCTCTTATTTTAAGTAGATGGAGGCATTTATAGTAGTAAATGTAGGTAGATAGAATTTAATATTAGATTAGACAATTTTAGAAGAAAGAGGGAAAACGGATATAGACACCCTCATTGTGCATTGTAACATAATTATGGATAGTTACAAGAATTGCTTACATTAAGAAGAGAAACAGAGAGCTGTGCAGAAACACCCATGTATAGTTATTTGGATTAATAGAAAAGTTTAATTCAAATTCATGGAGTTGTGTTTGTTCTCTGTGTATGTATGTTAAATGATATGCTCATGAGTATTTTACTTCCTGTTATTCATTTGTTGTTATGCTGAGTGTATGATTTCATGTGTTGAGATTGAATTCTAAAAGGAAGTAGAAGGAATGAGTTTCAAGATTTTCTCTATCTGAGCAAGGATTCCTGCAAGGAGTGCAGTTGAAGTCATCCGCAAGGAGTATGTTGACAGAAGGCTTGGATAGTTTAACTCTTGTTTCCATTCTCCCAGAGTTGAAATTGAGTTATACGAGCCGTGCAAGGACTGTGCAGGCTAAGGAGAGTCTTAGTTGTGAAACTAGGTGAAGTATTGAAGGACTGTTGTTGCAGGTGTGCGTAGAGTCAAAGAACTCAACACTGGAGGTGTTTGAAAACTGTCACAAGGAGTGCGTGCAATGACCCTCTTTGAGGTTGAAAGTGTGAGAAAGCTCAGGAGGGATAAGGATTTCAATCCTGTCGAAGAGAAGCACTGGAAGATTCATGTCGTGGAGTGTTTAAAATAGGCATTGCATAGTTGCATTGCAGGAAGACTAATTTTGTGGAGGAATACTTGGTCATTCTCAAGAAGAATCGCCAAAGGGAGGAAATTGATGGTCAATATCTTGTGGAGAAGATTTGTAAAATCCCGTCAACCATTGGATCTACCAAAGAGGCAAGGAGATTACGGTTGCATTGGGTGTTCAAGCTCCAGGGGTCGTGAGCCATTGGATCATGGGTCAGTTAGCCATCAGTCGTCTAATCTGATAAGAGTTGTATGAGAGTTACCATCGGGATTCGAAGGATCGACAGTCCTATGGTCGAATGGTTTTCGACATTTGAAATCCTAAAGTCCCGGGAATATTTGGGTCGTCCATCAGTTAGACACATGGTGGAGATCGGGGCATCAGGAGTCTGGGAAATCAGAAGTCCCATGGATAGGAGGTCGGGGAAGTCCATAGTGAAAACCCTAGCATAATCTAAGCCACCCATTTGGGAAAACAGGTGTCAGGAATCCGGAGAGAGTCAGGAATTGGCGTATCAGGGTTCCTGAGGAAAAGAAAGTTTGGACATCACAAGTCTTGAAAACCCTAGAGAAATCAGGACCATCCATCAGAGGGGATGCGTGGAAGAAATCGGCGCCATCGTGAAAGTCCTGACATGGAGGATGTCCACTGGTGTTTGGTTCATCGCGATATCGGGGATCCTGGTGATGAATTGTTTACACCTTTTGGAATCGCGAACCGTGAAACCTCGACGAGGAGGAAGGTGCCATCGTGCGGCCAGCTGTCAGCACGCCGAAAAGAAGGGAAGTGTCATTGAGGGAGCCAACTGTCAAGAAACCAGAGAGTCAAGATTCGAGGGATCGGGAATCCCGTGGGCAAGTGTTTTTCAACATTTGAAACCCCGTAGCCCTGATGAAGGATAAGACCGCGATCACGGGGTGGGAGTCATATGAGTCAGAAGCCTAGCCACAAGATCTAGTGTGTAAAGAGCACTTTGGGATTCGAGGAATCACAAGTCTTGAGGGCATGTGTATTTTGACATTGGAATGCTCGAAACCCCGACAGGAGTGATAGCTACGGTCATATAAGGAGAGGTCACATGGACCAAGGGCTTAGCTAGGAGGGGCTAATACAACAAAGGAGCGTATCGAGGATTGGGGATCGGTAAAATAATTTGTTTGAACATTGCAAATGTCAAAATCCCTATAGGAGGAACCCCGAAAACAAAGTAAAAGGCCAGCGTTGATTTTGGAAGAAGGAGAGACGTTCGTGAGAGAGTTGTTGTGGAGGAAAATTTCCCGATAGGTAAATAGAAGAACCTTTCAGTTCTTTAGGTCGAGGAAGGAGGAAAAGATCCTATGAGTGGATGTGCCCTGGGTTGTGCGCCTGCGTCAATTATATTCATTTTGTGTCTAAGAAACAAAAGGAAGCATTTAAGTTGAATAAATAAGTGGGACATTTTGTTGTAAAAAACAAATATACTTTGTAGGATGCATAGAAACATCTCTTTATCATAATCAACAAAAACCTTGGCTCAATATACTATAAAATCAGGATAGCTAGGAGGATGTACAAATAATTCTACAAATTCAAGACCAGGGTTCTAGTCATTCATCACAATCACTAGTGATAGAAAAGACAAAATAGTTTGAGAACACATATAAGGGAAAATGTACAATATTAACTCAAATAATGTCAAATGGAGAAGAAAAATTAAGTAATATTAAGAAGATAGAAGAACGTGCATAGAGAAAGAGAGATACAACACTGTAATGATCCTCCTCGTTATGACGACAAACCTCTTAACAAGACATTATACTCTGCACCGCCACATGATGACGAAACATGACACATACAACTATGATGTCAACATAAAGATCTAAGACTCACATCAACATCTGCCAGCAATGAACAACAATCAACCGACAAAATAATAAGACCGACTACCCATCTGTCCTACCCTACAATGGTTAGGACCTCCAAGACACATAAGCAACACTCAAGCCTAGGTTCCCATCGATTTTAACCATTTAAGGTCTCATGGCTAGCGACTGTTCTAAGGAACATAGAGGTGTCTATGTCCCTCCCGACAAAAGTAAACCAAGCCATTAAAGATTACAACCAAGTACAACAATAATTAAGTTCGACAATAATTAAATGCACAACCACGTCCTCTACGTAAGACGCAAGTCAGAAGGACTCTGACATCGACCAATCATTACTAAGACTCAATGACATTAATTACAAACCAATTACTCCATTTGTTTTCCATTAATCGACGAGTTACCAACCCAGCCTTAAATGATGTACATTTAGTTAATTGCAAATCCCCATTTACTGAATCATAATAATTGATTGCACTTAGATTCAAGAACCCTACATTTTATAGGTTATCAATCATAATGCAATTTCCACATCATCACCATAACATAACCATATCATTGCTTTCTAGATTATAAGAACATTGCAATTAGATTAACAAGGACTTTACACTTTATTTGATAGCAATAACAATGAAACTACCAAAAACCTGACCATAAATAACCATATCTTTACTTTTTATAATACGATAGCATTGCAATTAAACTAATAATAACTTTACACTTTATTTGTTATCATCAACAATGAAACTACAAACCTTACCATAAATAACCATAACTTTACTTTTTATAATACAATAGCATTGCATTTAAACTAATAATAACTTTACACTTTATTTGTTATAATCAACAATGAAACTACAAACCTGACCATAATAACCATATCGTTACTTTTATAATACAATAGCATTACAATTTAAACTAATAATAACTTTACACTTTATTTTTTATCATCAGCAATGAGACTACAAAAACTTGACCATAAATAACCATATCGTTACTTTTATGTTGCAATCAAATTAATAATGTCTTTACACTTCCATGTTACATTAATATTATATAGTCATTATATATTTCATAAACAAAAGGTTCAATGACAATACCCTTACATATTATAATAACAATATTATAGTCACAAAACATTTATACCTTAATAACACGGGTTAGGTTATCAAATAAAAATAAAGGCTTGCAGTGGTGAGTGCATGACAGAACAAGGGAAACTAGTGCACATGGGCCATAATTCACGCCTCACAGGGGCAGTCATCAATGGCAGCTGTCAGAGTCCAGAATCAACGTCAAATTTCCAAATCGGCACTGACAGAATCCAAGACTCAAATTTGGAAATTTCATCTTAAAGGTGCAGACATCCAAGCATACAATTAGCATAGGGAGGGGATGTACTACATTCACCGAATGCGGCCTTACACAAATTGCAGAGGCAAAATGTTGAATTTAACTCAGTGCACAGGCGAAAGGAGATGAATTCATTGCAGTTGCAGGGGTGGTTGTTAAGAGTTAAAAGGCATTGGTTCGAGCTGTAAATAAAACACACTACATTTACTGTAAGGGATATGATTTAGCCAACCAAAAATGCGTCTTAATTATCCAAGCATCTAAAAGAAAGTTGGAAGTCTAAATATCACACGAATTCTAAAAGTCTAAAAGTCTAAAATATCAAAATGAAATCCCCTCATTCCAGGCAACGCCTCTGACCCCATCCTGTGCATGGTTGACCCAACATCACACGTCTTCCAGGGTTCTATAAAATTCTAACAAAAAAAAAGGGGTTGTTTACAACAAAAACATAGTGACGATTTGCAAATAAGTAAGGTTATTAATTCCAATCCTCAATGTTTCAACATTTAATCTAAACTTTAGCAAGGTTGTTCGACTACAATGAACACATCTATTTCATTTTAATCCCAACTTTAGCAAGGTTGTTCGACTACGACGAACACATTTATTTCATTCGAATTCTATTTCTCATCATCTCAATGTTTTAATCAAAGAAATGCAAAGCTTCAACCACCGCTTTTTCAATGCTCATGTCTCTATTCGTTTGGGAGGTCTTAACTTAAAATCTGCCTGGTGTGATGGTTGGCCTTATTTCCAATGACGAATTGGTTGAAACAATTCAATACTAGTCATTGTTCGCAGCATTCAGCCATGGTATGCGATCATGGTCTAAAGGTAAAACTCACACGCAAATAAAGGCGGTCACCAAAACTCCACAGTCGACAGCGGTCAAGGTCATTAAGTGGATGTTCAGAGGTTATTACTTTTTTTTTTTTTTTTAAATTAACATTGCATGTAGAGGGTGCATTTTATAGAAATTGTGGTAACACACACATTACTAAACGTTGGGCCTACAGAGAAACTACAATAATAAAATCGAAGGAGGTATCATTGTGCAATAACCAATACATGATAAGATTCAGGCATACATTAAAAATTAACAATACTCCTGGCAGATCTATATCCCTGCTTGTGGAAATTAGATGAACAGTAACCAATTACCAAAAAAAAAATGCCAGCAAGGAGTTTTCTTGGGTAACAAATTGCAAGGAGTGTGTCAGAAACAAGTTTTCCAGCATGACGGTACATAGTGAGTTTCGTCGTTCAGAGGATAGAGATGAAAAGATAATTACAAGGCTAGAGGTTACTCAAAATTTGACATAGTAAAATTTTGTAGCAATGTTAAATACACAAAAAATCACTGGAGTAAGTAAATGAGGAAAAACCATTCAGTCCAACAAAAATCAAAACTAATATAAGTTAAATATTCATCCATCTAGATTACCAATACACATGCAGATCTCACCATACATCCTAATACATTCTACTCTACAAATCAAAGAGCGTACCATTGCCTTTTGCCCGCTCCGACTGTCGTCTGCATGCTCCACTCTTCTCCCGCTCGTTGACTATCGAGACCTCACTAGTACCTCTCAGCCAATGCTAGGGGTACTCTGCTTCCCCCTTAGCCCCCCGAGCTGCACAGTGGCCACACACTATATAGATGGTACATCTAGCTCCCAGTTCGCCTCGCAAGGCTGAGCTACCACTCCTATCTGAGCTATGAAATCCCAACTCCTCACAGGTAAATCAGTCAAGTCACTAATTTGACAGCATAACATTACGCTAATAGACCATACCCTTCTTCATTCTCCTCTCTCTCTTTTATAGAATTTTAGAAATTCCATTCTTTCCCTAATCTCATTAAATTTTAAGTTTTAATAAAACTCTTCCAAAATTTTTCCTTTGTACAAGTGTCATTCATCCCCCACATTCCTCCAATAATTAATTTCTTTAATTTATTAATTTGTCTTATTTCCCTCATCCACCTAGAGTTACTCCTATTTTTACTCCTAGGTGTCCCTAGATTCCCTTACAGGTTTTAAATACTTTCCCTGAAATGAAGTTGCTACTTTAGTTAAATTTAGAAGGTTCTTAATTGAAGATTCTTTACTAAGTTGACCTCGCTTTTTACCATAAGTTCCCCTCTTTCACTTTTCAAGTTACCTCCATTCCCTAGTTTCCTAAATGTTATAATTTCCCTCCTTCCCCTTTTTATTAGAGCTAAAAACGATAGTTGCAATTTAACCCATTTTTCCCTTTTATTATTATTTCAGCCTCTTTTTAAACTATCAAAAATTAAAAAAAAAAAAATTCTTCTTTATATAATTTTTTTATCCACCGATTTCATTTAATTTATTACTCTCTTCATTTTACCCCAAAATTTATGAAGACCAAATTATTACATAAGGGGTTTTTATTTTAAATTTTATTATTATAATTTTATATAGATATTTTCTCAAGGGTAGATAGAACCTTCCCCTAGCAAAGTTTTTAGACTTAAGACTTAGATTCTGAACTGGGTGACATTTAATTAGCGGAGTTGTTTTAAATTTTCTTAAAGTGTTGATTTTCTTAGGGCCATCTAGGTTCGTTCCTTTATCATCATCAACACGATGTGCCCTTCAGCACGCACTATGTGCTCCAAGGGTATCACTCACCTCTTTTGTTTGTTTTGCGTGACGTGCCATTCAGGATGCACCACGTGCTCCAAGGGTGCCACTCACCCTTTTGTTTCTTTTGTGCGACGTGCCCTTCAGGATGCAGCATGTGCTCCAAGGGTGCCACTCACTTCTTGACTGATTGGTAGACATCAATAAACCCTGGAGTCAACACTCTGCCAGGTGAACTTGTGAAAGACTAAGGGATTCTAAGGAATAAGGCCCCTACCTTATTGTGCGCCCCTTAGAATCATCATGAGCGATTGTCGCAATCTTTCCTCATGGCATTGTGGGTCCTCTCAAACTAGGTAATCGTTAACCTACAGTTCGATCCACGACGGGAGTGCTAGTAGGTTGTGGCAGGGCTGCTGTCCACATATCTCCCTCAACCTCTCTGGTTGTCATGTCTGGCCCCTTTACTCCATATGTGAGTCTGGTCGACAAGCTATCATTAGCCTGCATCATCCACAATCATGTTAGACATCACAGTAAAATAATCAAACCCCAATAACAGACTCCCTGACTTGATCCAAAGTCCAAGGGTTTTGTCGATGCCTCTGCATCCTCAAGGTCCAAAACCCTACATAATCAGTAAAATCAAGTCAATCGCACCTGTATATGTCAATGTAGCAAAACATCATGTCATCTATCATAACGCATCATAATCAAGGAAAAATGTTTTAATATCATAATAGTTCGGATCACTTGAGAGCAAGTGTCCTCAAAGAATAAGTTTTTGCAGTGTGCTAGAGCGGGATGTTACATACTCCCCCTTTTGGTATAAACTTCGTCCTGAAGTTTCATAGTATAAATGCTGAAATAAGTGTATCACAGTATCATAAGTCTATCTATCAAACAAAAATGGAAATTGCTAGTGCATATCATATGCGTCCTCCCAGGTCGCCAAGTGCGGACTATAATCGTCCCATTCGACCTTGACTTGATCTATCATTCGATGTCATAACTGTCGAACGTGATGATCTAAGATGTGGACTGGCTCAACCATGAGTGCTCCCTTATCTGATACCTACAAGGAACTCATGTCAATCACATGTGTAGGATCACTAATGTAATGTCTCAAAATAGATACATGAAAAACATCGTGCATACGCCTGAAAGAATCAGGCAAGGGTAGTCGATAGGCCATGGGCCCCTTTCATTACATAATCTCAAAATGTCCCATAAACCTAGGAGAGAGTTTAGCTCCCTTTCCAAACTTGATCGAACTCTTATGCGGTTTAACTAGCAAGAAGACTCGATTTCCGACGTCGTAACTATGGTCAACTCGATGTGCATCGACATAACTCTTCTGTCAATCCTGCACTTCTTTAATCCTGTGTCTTATGGTTTGTATTTGCTCTTCGATTTCTTGGATCTCTTTTGGTCCCACCAAGACCCTATCCTCAAGCCGATCCCAACTCAAGGGCATCCGACATGGTCGCCCATAAAGAAACTCGAAAGGCACCATCTTAATGGTGCTTTGGTAACTGTTGTTGTAAGAAAACTCCACTAGTGGCAAGAATTATTCCCAGCGCTTTTGTTGGTCCATCACGTACATGTGCAACATGTCTTCCAAGGTTTGGTTCGTTTGTTCGGTCTGCCTGTCAGTCTCTAGGTGATACACAGTACTAAAGTTAAGTTGGGTTCCCAAGGCCTCTTGGAAACTCGTCCAAAATCATCCAGTAAACACCGATCCTAGATCGAATATAATCTTCTTAGGAAC
>ML817042.1:90484-106230 GCA_009831015.1 Picea engelmannii | reverse complement strand
ATAAAAAAGGCAACGAGATGCAAAAGTTGGGGTAATATCCTAACCTATATGCTCAAGTTGATTTTTGGAAAAAAAAAAAAAATTATGGATCGTCAATATAATTTTTTTATTTTTATTTTTCGAAACTCAAAAAAAAATGTTCCAATACCTGCTCAAATCCCTCCCATATAACTCCTGGATCACTCAAAATGGTTTTTGGTATAAAGAAACTGATAAGGGGGGCCAAAAAAGTGACAAAAAGAGGCCAAAAAGTCTATAAATAGAAGCTGGCAACTCATTATCACCTAATTTGGAAATTGACTCCAAATAGAGGCCAAAAAGTGCTAATTTGGAAATTGACTCTGGAGCCAAAATACCCCCTTTGCCAAAGATCGTGATTCCGGGAGCTACAGTGGATGAAAGGGACTTCTTCTTGGACCAAGTAAGTACAAACTCCCTTGTCTAGCTATTCAATACTTTTTTTTTAGCATTTAATTTATTTTTGAGGGTGGGCGTCGACCTTAAAAAGGTCGGCCCTAGGTAAACGCGGGTTGTCCAGGGACAGCCTGCGGGTACCCATGTGCAGGGCAAAGCCTGCACGCGGGTACTTGCGACTGTCTCCTCTATAGGTCACGTGTACCCCCCCGCGTGATGAAAAAGCCAATGAAAACATGTATTGACCCTCCTTTACCTTGTTGTGTTGGTAGGATGTATGTTCAGTGGAGGGAAAGGGAGCACGAGGCCGCCAATGAGTTAGTGGATACAGATCTAAATGTTGTGGCCGTACTGACGTAGTGTGGGTTGGTAAAATTATTTTTATGAACTGTGCGATCCAGTGCATGAATGCACAAATTTTTGATTGGAGTACCACACTGTTGGAGTGAATGAAGAGGCAATTGACCAATTGCCGACACCAGACACATCGGAACTTTGGGTTTGGGATTATCCTGTGTTCGTTATTTTTCGAGAGAGTTTCGTGTTTCAGTCCTCGGCTGACAATATGAGGACATCTGGCCACTTTCCCCGCAGTATGCAGATGGGCAGTGTTACTTCCGCGACAGGGTGGTGGAAGGACCGTGGAGGCCTTCGATGACGACTTTTTTGCTTGGCTGTCATGACAGATCCCGACTATAGAGGACTACCCATATGTGGGGATCGACTTCTCCAGAGATCTAGAGATACTAGTGCCTCCTGGTGAGGAGTGAGGGGAGATGGGTAAGTCTCCACCTATATAGTTTTTTTTTGTTTACATATGTAATTTTTATGTCTTTTTTGATATATATATCATGTTTTTGTATACCAAAGTTTTTGATGGGTGAACGCTTAATGCATGCAGATGTGGGACGTGTGCAACCTGCCAACTATGCACGGAACAGGCGTCGTCCATGGCCAGAAGTCACATCTACCGCCGCTGGAGGAGCAGCAGTAGCAGGGAACCTCCTAGCAGGAGAGGCCGAGAGGGTCCTGAGGAAAATTGAGCGGAACTTTACTGTGCTCACTCGCACAGTTCCCATGGCAGAGATAGAGGACATGCCTCCATCCATGCAGACTCATGTTCTGGGGGCACCTTGGACATGGGTCCGATTGTTTAGGCATTTATCCCAAGCTGTACATGATTATAACAGGGCCCATAGGCCCTGAGCAGACTTTAGACTTTTATGTGCGATGAGCACTGATATGTATATATTTTTTGAGGGCATAAGCCCAGTGACTCGTTATTGTTCCCACTTTTGAGGCGCTTGCGCCCATCTATGTACTCTGAGGATTTTATTATGCTTATATATGGTTTTTTATCTCTTTTTTGTGTCTTATGGATTATGTGTGCAAAAATGTATTTACATGTTTATGTCCATGACCTTTTTATATGTGGGCAAGATGCCAATCCAAAATGTGATTAGCTAGAGTATATGTGATTTGATTTAATCTCCTAGGAACATGAAAATACGTAATGTAATCAAAGTTGCATTCTAAGAGATGTACCCTAAGGAATCGTCGGTGTAAGGTTGGATCATGAACTCGGTATATTCTGTTTAGCTGCAACACAACCAGTTGAGCATCTATATAGACCCGGAGATGAGAGATACCCAATGAAAATGCGTCATGAAGCAACTCAATAACTGCACTATACTCGGCAACATTATTTGTGGTGTCACCTAAGCATATACCTCCGGAAGATAACAACTGACCCTATGGTGTAAAGATTACCCAAGCTACGGAGGCAAGCCTCCACGTGTGTCGGCTAGCACCATATGCATACCCAACGAACACCTCGGACTCACTTGACATCTGCCATATTAACGAAAGATAACATCTATGACACGTCCATAACACTTTTTAAAAGAAACGAAAAAAAGTAATAGTAAAAATATTATACATATGTTACAAGAAGCTCCCCACAGTGACCTTTCTATACTTCTTGAGGTAGAGCCCATTTCTATGCTCCGCCAAAGCATTCCCTTCAAAATTGACCAAACGGTAAGCACCCTTTTTTAATATGTCTTTGATAATGAAGGGTCTGAACCACATGGGTTTAAACTTTCCTGCCCCCAGGGGGTCCTTGTCCTGGTCATAGACCAGGACAAGGTCACCCTCAGAAAAAATTTGAGGACGAATGAACCTATCATATTGACACTTGACCTTATGTTTATGAGCCTCGTTGGCCAGAGCCGCAACGCGGCACTGCTCATTAAGCTGCTCAAGGTGTACTAATTGTTCTTTAAGTGGAGAAGTGTCTGGAAATAACTGTACTGCCAATTTCAGAGATGGGATTCGACATTCGATAGGCAAGACTGCCTCCAGCCCATAAATGAGTTGGAAAGGTGAGAAAATGGTTCCAGTATTAACAGATGTTCGGTAAGCCCATAATGTTGAGTATATAAAGCATCACCCCTAACCATATATACGTTCACGGATGAGGAATTGTTTAGGGGAGGGAAGGTTTCTTGGCTGCCTCCTTTGGCACTTGTAGAGGCTTGAGTTAAATTTTGCCCATGCTGAAAGGGATTAGTCAACATGGCTTGTTGTTGCTGTGTGACAAACTTCTGGGCCTCTGCAAGTCAAGGACATGAATGGGTCAGGTGGTCTTCCGCACACAAGTTGCACAGATACCTCGCCTTCCATTTTTCTGTGGTGCCCTCGCCAGCATTATCAGTGGGTTTTTTCTCCCCTTTACCCTTCTTGCATTGTTTTTTCTTCCCTTCAGGCTACTGGGTGGCCTTTGGGTTAGTCGTTTGCACGGAGTGTATTTTCGACATTTGGGTAGGAGGAGCAACCAAAGTAGTATTCTAGCTGGCCGTTGAGTGTTGTATAGATAACTGTTGCAATTGCTTTGTCAATTTCTCAACTTGCTTGATTTGTGCTGAGCCAACAATACCATCGGCATGTGGTCCAACTCTCTGTCTAGTTTTATCCAGTATCGATCGTGGTGCATCCAACAGGATGTTGTATAATAAACCGGACTGAGAATAGATGAGATCAAACTATTGAGCCCTCATGATGGCATCTTCTTCGGAGAAAAATACTGAAGTCGCGACATCTTTGGATAATTGTGGGACTAAAGACTTAAGGAACCACTCAAGCAGGAATGTTCGTGGGACTGGTACTTTGATTAGACTCTTTTGGTGTATCCACTCTCGGATATGATCAGAGATATGGTCTGCTATCGTCTGTTCGAAATTGGCAAGCAGCTATGTGCCAGTGTCGTATCTCACAGGTAACTGGAAATGGTTAAGGAAGGCCATCGCCAGTTTGCAAAAAGAAGAATATCTTGAGCAATCAAGCTCAATGTACCATTCCGTGGCACTCTTGATAAGAGTGCGTTGAAACAATTGCAACTGGACGGAGTCATCTTTCAATGAGTTAGATGAACACCAAATATGGAAAGTAGTCACGTGATCACCTGGATCTTCGTTAGGCTTGGCCTCGAACTTTGGAATGCCTGAAGGAAACTTCGTTGGCATAGGAGGCCAATGTGGATCGTGACAAATAGGATCATTTAACAACCTTGTCAAATCTGGCAAGTGTAACGTCGCCAGGAATGGTAGTTTGGGTTGCTGCTAATAGCCTAGGAAAAAGGGTTCTGGAGTTTGGCTCGCACCAGGTTGCCAGGAAAATTTTGGCTGCTAGCCCGGATTCTAGTAGAAACCATGGCCCTGACCAGTGTAAGGATTTTGCATCTGTGGAGACATCATTGGCTGATTCCCCATAAAGGACATAGGATGTTGGGCGTGTATCGTGTTTGAAGGACTTTGGGAAGGATTAGCCCATGTCGGTTCTACTGGGAGAGGCATAGAAGTCTTTCTAGGGTTCCATTGACTGTGGAAAGAATTACCCCAGAACGACATTCCAGAGGAGGGAACGGATCCTTGTCCTGAGTTCCAAGGTCCTACAATATGTGCCACTAGTGCAGGAATAGTACTCTGTGCCAGAGTGGACTATCCAAAAATGGGAGTGCCCCCATATGGGAAAGCAGTGGCTGCGAAAGTGTTGTTACCAAACATCCTGTTCCAAACAAACGGTGATGAACCTACCGGTAGAGTTTGTGCAGGTGTTCCTTGACTCCCGGCTCCAAATGAACTCATGTGTGCAGGCTGCCCGGCGGACTGCTGATGCAGACCACCAAGCAAAGGGAACGAAGGAGAGATATGACCTCTAACGTAAGGAAAAGCATTAAACGAGACAGGAATGCCCCCAAGTTGACCTTGCAAAAGAGCGTTAGAGCTCCCTACCCCCAGACCCAAAGTCTGTAAAGTGGAGTGAGTGAGTGTAGGACTTGTGCCCGAACTAGGCATACCATATGAGAATGGAGAGCCTGTCGCACTAGGTGTGAAGAGAGTTGTGGCTGCCATGATAGATGGAGTTGGTCCACTGTGCGACGTAGTTGCGGTTGAGACCATGGTGGCCCAAACCGACGATGGCAAGTTAGGAGATGCTTCTCCTATGGTAGCAATGGTGGTGGGAATGGAAGAATTCCCAGAGGAAGTAACAATGTTTGCTTCCATCACTGTGTGAGGCACTGATAGGCATTCATAAAATTGGATTGGTACACTAACCGATGTCCAAGTATCAGTGGTTGGGGTTTCAACCAAACCAATATTGGTGGTTGATTCCTCTGGGAGTTGTTCAGGCACAATGGTTTGTAACCTGGTTGGTTCGAAAGATCCTTGTTGGTCTAGCTTCTGCCTCAATTGTGGCGGGGGTGGCTCCATTATAACCGGCGGCAGGCCCAGAAGCCTTCATGATCGGTGGAGCTCGGGATCCTCCACTATGTGAGAAGATCTAAGACACGTTAAGGTATTCTACATGTTAAAACAATAACACACACTAAAAAAAGAAGCCCCTAAGAGATAAGACAAGCAGTCACTAAATATTTTGAAGAACAGTTACAACAACCAACACTAGAGCAACTTACCGGTGCAAGTGCAACTCGAAAACAGAAGCACCCTCCAGGTATACTCTACAAAGCGTGGCCTGATGTCTATCTTAGGTACCATGGTATACCCCCACAGTCACCTTTGTATGTCCCTAAAAAGATTGGCAACTAGTTTGTCAGCACGCGAACAATCACCAGGCGAGTACAGTCGATAGTTGGGTAGACCACAATGAGCAGGGTATCAAGCCCGAAACCTGTCAAGGGTATCGAGAGCAAATGGTCTGGAAGACAACTGAGGACCTCGAATGGATTCGAGACCCATGAAGCCCTGTGGAAAATGCAAATGACGGAATCCCAAAACAAATCCTCAATATGTGTTCTCCACTATGATTGGTCTGGCTTTGGAGGGGTTATCTCCGCTACATTTCCTCACGGGACCTCATGTTTATCCCCTGTGCTAGAGGGGGGTCCCAGATAACTTTCATGAAACTGGACTTCTACACTCCCTATCACAGACTCCAATGTTTGGTTTTGAGTGGCCTTGGAGAGTTTCCTCTCCAACCTAATCCAAGGCCCTAGTTTTGAACTAGTGTATGAACCCTACAAACAAAAAGTCTAATAGATTTTAAATTAGCATTGCTTTTATGGGATTTTTTACGTCATGGGATATGAAGGTGAAACTGATGATGTGTAAATACTCAAAGCAAAAACGAATGAAAAAATGTTGGAAACAAAAGACTTTTACTAAATGCAAAAATCAACAACTTTTCACAAACAAAGACTTCTTTTTCCTTTTCAATTTTTCTAATATTTCATGCAGCAAACATAAAGGAATTTCACTCGACTATGAGCTACTTATGCTCTAAATGCACTGCAAAAACTTATGAACAAAAGACTTCTCCCTAGCTATTGATGCATAAACACAACCTTCAAACAAAGAAGAAAATGAAAAAGAGATATATTTTTTTTATTTAAGTGCTAAATGAAGAAACAAAAGGAAAATTCCGACAAGCACAAAACCAAGAAAACAAAACAAAATTCTGGCTTAAAGCCCATATTGCAAAGAATCAGAGAAAAAATACCCAATGACAATCAAGAAAGCACATACTCCTACGCTTGTCTGAAAACCATAAAACAAAATTTTTCTTTTTTATCTTTTCTATCAAATATCAACTAAGAAAAAACAGGCTAAGGATAAGAGGCCCTAACCTACTGACTGTGCAACCCTAGACTCAAACACCTGAGAGGAACACTTAGCACCACAGGAGGGGATGACTACCCCACCTTGATTAAAAAATAGCCTATCAAGCACGCTACTGTCACAGAGATAGAACGTGTGCAAACGTGTGCTGAGCTACCACAACGCGCATGTACCCATGAGCTGCACTTGCATAGGCCGCGTGTATGTATCAACTCTAAGACAAAAATAACACAGGAAACCTAGACCAGGAAGAGGCCTCTGGTATTGATAACCAGGGTCTCCTGAAGGCTTGGATACCTCTTCTTAACAGAAAAGAAAAATAATTGCAAGGAATAATAGAATGCAATAAAGAAAACTGAGACAAGACTGTGAACCAACAAGACTTAGATAGGATCCAGAAAGCCCCCTGATAATGTATAATTATGACAGGGAAGAGGAGGACCGCCTCTCAAGCTCTCCAAACTCCTACACCCTACTAAAATCTCTACAACAAGTGTTTACACGCGGGCTATAGAAGGTTAGGGTGTGGACACATGCGTACAGGCCTTCTGCAGGCCATGTGTACCTCTGTGTGTCCCGAAAATTTCCGTCAAGCAACAGTCAGGGAAAACTGGTATAAAGAACCAGTCTCCCTACTAGCTCAGGCCTTACTGAAAAAGACAGGCAAAGAAACAGAAAATCTAATCTCTTAAACTACCCAAAAACTCAACTAAATCTGGAAACCCTAAAGAGTATCTTCCCCAGTGGAGTCGCCAATTCTTTTGTTGGGAAAAATACCCTATGGACTAGCAAACTAGGGTCAGATTTGCATGCAAATTTTGACTGTAAAGAAACGACTTTTTAACCTACCACCCAAAACTTAAACCCCTCTTTCATGATACATGCATGGAAAGGAACTACTAACCTTTTTACTGATGTTTGGTATAGATCCTCCGTTGCGCTTTGCCTGCTTACTTGCGCTGCTCCTTCCAAAGTTAACTTGCAATCAAGACAAAACACTACACATGCATGCTACTTTTCTACTTGAGGGATAGAAATTAAGCATAAATTACAAAAATCATAGATAACTCATGCATTGGGATGGGAAAAGTATTCTTTTATTATCTTCAAAATGAATCAACTTACAATCAAAGTAGAGACCGGCCACCGCTCCTTGATCCTGATCCTGGGCTTCTCCTCTTCTTTTGTCCTCCAACTACTTTGCGTTAATTCTCCTTAGGCTTGAGGAAAGGCTAAAGGGTTGGGACAAATGGATTCGGCAAATGGGCAGAGTTTCTTCGCTATAATTTTCCTCCTCCAAATGGTACCCATGTCCCTTATTTTATAGGCTAGAAGGAGCTAGGGTTTTGGACAAACTCTCAACCATGCATGGCTGTGAGTTTCAGTTAACTAACCCATAGCATTTTGTCCTGTCGGCAACTTTCCTATTTTTCTGTTTTGTTAGGTAAACATGGGCTGTAGTAGGCCTGCCAGCGTCCACACGCGTGCAGTAGTGGGTTAGGGCACGTGTACCTTTACCCAGGAGGATTTTTAAAGAGGTTGTTCAACAGATGTTTTGGCAATGAAGGGATATGATTTGGCCCGATGCCAGGTAAGAATGTGTGGTGCAATTTAGGGTTATAACAGAGCTATGTAGTAGGGCCCATGTATAGAAGTTCTGAGATTAATATATGAAGCTTGATTCAGACTCATGGTGTTCAAATACTTCTATGTATGCATGATTGAATGTTATGCTCATGATTGTTTTACTCTTTCTGTTATACATTTGCTTTGATGTGTGAATGTATGATTTCATGCTGAATGTCTGAAATCTAAAGAGAGGGAGAGTAAAGAATGATTTTCAATTGTTTCTCTGTCTGAGCGAGAGTTTTCCTGTAAGGAGTGTACTGAAATTGTCCGCAAGGTGTGCGCTGATAGAAGTCATAGTTTGTCTCTGCAAGCTCAGGAGGGATAACATTCTTCTCATTCTCGTAGAAGTGCAATTTAAGCATAGGAACCATGCAAGGAGTGCACAGGCCGAGCGAAGTCTCAGAGTTACAACCTAAGGAAATTGTTGAAAGAATGTTGTTGCAGAGAGTGCGTAGAGTTGAAGAGTTCAATACTTGGAAGTATTGAAGGGTTGCCACAAGGAGTGCGTGCAGGAATCTTTTTGAAGACTCGGGTTGTGGAGAAAGTTCAGAAGGTTTAGTACCTTGAAGAATTCAAAGGGGAGGCACAATGACATTGTTTTGCTGGTAGATAAATTCCAGTGAAGGCATACTTGCTCATTTCACAAGAGTACTAAGGAGGAATTAGACGGTCGGAATTCTCCATGGAGAATTTGTGAAGTTCCGAGAAAAGTCAGATCTTATAAAGGAGCAAGAAGGTTACGGTGAGTGTTTTTCTAAGTGCAATCTCAGGAGAAATTGGGCCATAGGATCTGAGCCAACAAGGGTCGTTGGATCACTCACAAAATCTCATTTCAGGGTTTTGTGAGTTGGAGAACTGAAAGCCTTGCCTCAAGATTCGTGAGGTTGCAAAAGGCAAATTCCTGAAGGGGTGAGAGGGTTTGAGTAGGCCAACTATTAGCGAATCACATTGGAACTCAGTATTTTGGGGTTCCATGGTTTGAAAAGATGAAAGTTCAGCATCAGGATTTGCGAAGTTGCGAGGTCCAAAAGTTCAAAAGGGCAGAAACTTCGATCGTGGGACCCGTGTTGACGATGTGTTAGAATTTTGGAATATTGGAGGATAAGAGGTTGATACTTTTGTCTCAAAGTTCCCAAAGTCACAAAACCACGAGAGAATTATAGCCGCCCATCAGAGGAGGATAGGTGGTAGAGATCTAGGGATCTCATGAACTTAGAGGTTCATAGGGTGAGAACCTAGAGTTGGGTGCTCCAATTTGCAAAGTCAGGAAATCACGAGGAGAGAGAATAGTCATTGGATCTAGGTCATGGGAGGACCATTGGATCAAGAACCCCATCACATTTCATGCATTAGGGGGTTTGGAGTTTGAAAGGAGTCACTTTCGATATCAGAAATCATGAAGTGCCGAAAGCCGAGCACAAGAGACACATGGCAGAACCAGAAAGTGGGCCCGGAAAACAGACAGGCGGGCATATGTCACCTAGTGGAAGTGGTCAACACTCCATTGACTCTCGCATATCGCAAATTCTTGAAGTAAGAGAACAAAGGTTGGACGTTGAAACTCGTGAAGCGGGAAGTAGCGAAAAGTGCTAGCGCTTAGTCTAGTCGGCGGTCATGCAAGGAGGGCACTGACAAAGGAAGAGTTGTAACCATTTCACGATCTCAGGTATTGCGATATTGGAGAGTAAGAGTTGGGTGTCATGACTCACGAACTTGCGAGATTGTGAGTTGTGAAAAGGACCTGTGGATCGATAAATTGCAGATTCCAGCAGGAAATCGAAGGAGCCTCTTTAGCTCAAGGGAGAATCCAAATGATCTTGAGAGCGGATCTCAGCCTGATGGCTGATAGGTCTGTGTTACCATGCAGCCTCACAATCTCACTGATGAAAAATCTAGCTATGTCAGGTTCCTGATACGTCGTACACATAGGAATAAAGTGAGAACTCTTCATCAGAGTGTCTACTACCACAAAAAATGAGTCATGTCTCCTTTCCGTCAGTGGAAATCCAACAATAAAATCCATTGAAATAACCTCCCATTTTGATTATAGAATGGCATGTGGTTGTAGTAATCCCATTGGGTGTCTATGTTTAGCCTTTACCTGCTGACATTCGAGGCATCTGGCCACATAGCTGACTATGTCTACCTTCATTCCCTTCCAAAAAAATAAGCGCTTAAGGTCTGCCCTCATCTTCATGACTCATGGGTGAGCCATGTAAACTGCTCTATGAGCCTCACTCAGGACCAACATTCTCAACTCGTCGTTTGGTGGTTTGTAAATCTGACTTTTAAACCTCAATAAGCCATCACTATCAATTGAAAATCCCTCATATCGTGGTAACATCATTGTGTTTTGTCCAATAAAACCCTCGACCTCTTTGTACCAATCATCGTCACGCTGTAAAGTGAGAATCTTCTCTCATAAATTTGTCTGAAGAGGCAACACCGAGAATATGTGTGGCCTCCAACTCAAAGCATCCACTGCTTGGCTTACTGTTCCCTTTATGTAAGTAATCTCAAATTCATACTCGCTAAGTAATTTCGACCAACGTTGTTGTCGCGCGTTCAGGTCACTTTGCATAAAAATGTGTTGTAGTCCACAATGATCAGTCTTTAGTTCAAATTTTCATCAAACAAGGTAGTGTCTCCAAACCTTCAAGGCATACACAATGGCTAATAACTCCAAATCGTGCGTCGCGTAGTTCTCCTCATGCCTTCTCAGCTTCATTGAAATGTAAGCAATCACTTGTCTGTCTTACATCAATACTCTGCCTAAGCCTTCCTTGGATGCGTCTGTGCATACCAAGAAGTCCACATCCATGTCAGTGACCTGTAGTATCGATGCTATCATCAACAACTCTTTAAGCCTCTGAAATGCTTCCGCGCATTTCTTGGTCCAAACAAACTTCTTGTTTTTCTTCTACAATTCTGTGATCGGATTTGCTATCTTCGAAAATCCCTCGACAAACCATCGATAGTATCCTGCTGAACCCATACAGCTATGCACTTCCGTGACATCCGTCGGTGTAGGCCATTGCATAATATCCTCGACCTTGGCTGGTTCCACGACAATACCTTTGTCGGATATGACATGCCCTAAGTAGTGAATCCTAGATTGATAAAAAGAGAATTTGGACAACTTCCCATACAATTTGTGCTCTTACAGACATTGTAGTACCAAGCACAAGTGCTCATCATGCTCCTCTTTCATCCGTGAGTAGATCAAAATATCATCAATGAATACTTGGACAAACTTGTCCAAGTACTCACAGAACACCCCGTTCATCAAACTCATAAATACTCCTGGGGTGTTTGTCAATCCAAATGGTAAAACAGTAAACTCGTAATTTCAAAACCTCATCTTAAAGGTGGTCTTAGGGACGTCATCCTCCTTGATCCACAACTAGTGATACCATGATCACAAATCAATCTTGGAGAACACCGTCTCACCCTTCATTTGATCGAACAGATCATCAATTCTTAGCAGGGGATACTGATTCTTGATTGTAGCCTTGTTCAGTTGATGGTAGTCAATGCAAAGCCTCCATGATCGATCCTCCTTTCGTATGAAAATAACAGGTGCACCCCATGGTGACACACTACGATGTATTAGTCCCAGGTCCAACAACTCCTTCAGTTTCATTTTCAACTCTAGCAACTCCAGAGTTGACATCTGATAATGCATTCTTGCTATTAGTTCGGTCCACGGTTTTAGGTCTATGGTAAACTCCAATTCCCTTTCTGGCGACATCCAAGGTAACTCCTTTGGAAATACGTCCACAAACTTCTTCACCACCAGAAGGTGTTCTAGACCTTTTTCTACTGCCTTCTCGTTTAGTGCAAGGATCACATAAAACTTACAGCCCTTGCACATACTCTTTTGTAACTATAAGGAAGAGACGAACCTTAGGGAAACTCCCTGGTTCCATCCTACAATCACACATCTCTGTCCCTTGTCATTGACCAAGCTCAACTATTTTGTCTTATAGTTCGGCGTCGCCTCATGCAACTCTAACCAATCCATACTAATCACGACATCATAAGATCCTAAGGTCATGACATACAAGTTGACCCTCGTGACAAACTCTCCTAGGTTAAGGGCATAGCCCATAACCTTTCCTCCAACCTTTTGTTTGGCTCCAAAAGCCATCTCCATGAAGCTAAACTCATCCTGTTCGTATGCCTTTACCTTAATCCTTTTCAACACTACACCAGAAATGAAACTCTTGGTAGCATCGGGATCTATCAAAATACTAAGTGTATGGTCAGCGACAATACCTGTTGTCTCGAGCATAGTCGACTGATTCTCTGCTTGGTGGTTATTCACAGCTACATGAATCCGATGGGCCTTGCCCATATCTCCCACGGTAGTGGGTCTCGCTGATCCGGATGCTTGGTTCCTCTCCACAGGACAGTCGCGTTGGTAGTGTGGCTCTCCACACATCCAACACCCCTTCTTCGGCCCAGTAGTCCTGGTACCCGAAGTAGAAGCTGACGACCCATCGACCTAGTACCCTGGTCTATTCTGTTGAACAGGCCTAAACTCTTGCTGCTGCAAGCGATGCTATTGTTGATGTTGTGGTCCCCGATAAGGGGTCCTCTCCTAAGGCGATGGTCACTGGGGTGTAGTAAAAGTGGATCCCCTTTAGAAGCCACGATATCTCGATGTATGTCTCACTAGTGTCTGGTGTTGCTGGGTTCCAACTGAAACCTGCCCTGCTGGTCTCACTAGAGTCTTGGTCTGACCCCCACTGATAAGATCCTCCTCTACTATGAGGGCCTTCTGGACGACATCGTGCAAGTTTTGAGGCATCAAAATCGTAACTTTTGCATGCAAGCTACCATTAAGGCTGAATACGAATCTATTGACCTTGAGTTTCTCTGTGTTAAGGTGTGGAGCATACTGAAGCAGCTCCATAAAATGGGCCTCGTACTTGGGCACCATACGACTTCCCTGTTGTAAGGCATTGAACTCATTGAGTTGACGCTCAATGAATTCCTCTCAAAGGTACCTCTCTTGAAACCGTTCCTCGAACAGTTCCCATGACACGTTGTCGATGGCCATGTTCAGCTGTGGTATGAGCGTCTTCCACCATAGAAGAGAACTCCCCTTTAGTTGAAATATCACCATTCAAACCTTCATGTTAGAGGTATAATCGTGAAGTGTGAAGCACATTGCCATGTTCTTCAACCATGCTTCGGCGACTGCGTCGTTTGGGGCACCAAAGAACTCTAGACATTTGACCTTCTCGAGTTAATGGTGAATACTACCAGTAACAACTGGTGCGCATGGTAGAACCTTAGCGGGTGGCGGAACCCTGGCCTCATCTCTATCCAAATGGCTAATTAGTGCCTCGGACATGCACTGAAAAGATCTCATCATCTTGACTACATCGCCAACTTCTATCTGCTCCTATCCGAGAACCTCATCATCTCCCTGGGGGTTAGACCCCTAAGGTGTGGATGCTACTGGAGGCATCATGCCTCCTCCGCTAGCACCCCGTCTTCTACCTCCATGGCATCCTCTAACCATGATTACATGCACGCACACAATCAACTCGAGTAGCAACAGTATAATCCAATCATGTCAATGAAAGCCGTAGCAATCCCAAGTCGCAGGTTGAACCTGTTCTGATACCATATGTAACGATCCTCCTCGTTACGACGACAAACCTCTTAAAACAAGTCTATTTTTTTTTTTGTTGTGTGTGTGTGTGTACAAGGGTAACAAGACATTATACTCTACTCCGCCACATGATGACGAAACATGATGCATACAACTGTGATGTCAACATAAAGATCTAAGACTAACATCAACATCTGCCATCAATGAACAACAATCAACTGACAAATAATAAGACTGACTACCCATTTGTCCCACCCTTCAATGGTTAGGGCCTTCAAGACACATAAGCAATGCTCAAGCCCAGGTTCCCATCGATTTTAACCATTTAAGGTCTCGTGGTTGGCGAATTTTCTGAGGAACATGGAGGTGTCTACGTCCCGCCCACCACAAGAAGACCAAGCCATTAAAGATTACAACCAAGTACAACAATAATTAAGTTCGACAATAATTAAATGCACAACCACATCCTCTACATAAGACGCAAGTCAGAAGGACTCTGGCATCGACCAATCATTACTAAGACTCAATGACATTAATTATAGACCAATTACTCCATTTTTTTTCCACTAATCGGCGAGTTACCAACCCAGCCTTAAATGATGTACATTTAGTTAATTACAAATCCCCATTTACTGAATCATAATAATTGATTGCACCTAGATTCAAGGACCCTACATTTTATAGGTTATCAATCATAATGCAATTACCACATCATCACCATAACATAACCATATCATTGCTTTCTAGATTACAATAACATTGCAATTGACTTAACAAGGACTTTACACTTTATTTGATAGCAATAACAATGAAACTACCAAAAACCTGACCATAAATAACCATATCTTTACTTGCTATAATACGATAGCATTGCAATTAAACTAATAATAACTTTACACTTTATTTGATAGCAATAACAATGAAACTACAAACTTGACCATAAATAACCATATCTTTACTTTTTATAATACGATAGCATTGCAATTAAACTAATAATAACTTTACACTTTATTTGTTATCATCAACAATGGAACTATAAACCTGACCATAATAACCATATTGTTACTTTTATAATACGATAGCGTTGTAATTTAAACTGATAATAACTTTACACTTTATTTGTTATCATTAGCAATGAGACTAGAAAAACCTGAGCATAAATAACCATCTCGTTACTTTTATGTTGCAATCAAATTAATAATGACTTTACACTTACATGTTACATTAATATTATATAGTCATTACATATTTCATAAACAATAGGTTCAATGACAATACCCTTACGTATAATAATAACAATGTTACAGTCACAAAACATTTATACCTTAATAACATGGTTTAGGTTATCAAATAACAATAAAGGCCCGAAGCAGTGAGTGCATGCCAGAACAAGAGAAACTAGTGCACGTGGGCTAGAATTCATGCCTCACAGATGTAGCCATCAATGGCAGCTGTCAGAGGCCATAATCAACGACAAATTTTGAAATCGGCACTGACAAAATCCAAGACTCGAATTCGGAAATTTCATTCTGAAGGCACAGACATCCAAGAATATAGTTAGAAGAGGGAGCGGGTGTACTGCATTCATCGAACACAGCCTTACAAAAATTGCAGAGGGAAAATGGTGAATTTAACTTTGTGCGTAGGTGAAAGGAGATGAATTCACTACAGTTGTAGGGGTGGTTGTTAAGAGTTAAAAGGCATTGGTTTGAGATTTAAATCAAACACACTGCATTTACTGTAAGGGATATGCTTTAGCCAACCATAAATGCACCTTAATTATCCAAGCATCTAAAAGAAAGGTGGAATTCTAAATATCACATGAATTCTAAAAGTCTAAAACTCTAAAATATCAAAATGAAATCCCCTCGTTCCAGGCAAAACCTCTAACCCCATCCTGTGCATGGTTGACCCAACATCACACGTCTTCCAGGGTTCTA
>ML817042.1:50407-90384 GCA_009831015.1 Picea engelmannii | reverse complement strand
AGAATAGATGAGATCAAACTATTGAGCCCTCATGATGGCATCTTCTTCGGAGAAAAATACTGAAGTCGCGACATCTTTGGATAATTGTGGGACTAAAGACTTAAGGAACCACTCAAGCAGGAATGTTCGTGGGACTGGTACTTTGATTAGACTCTTTTGGTGTATCCACTCTCGGATATGATCAGAGATATGGTCTGCTATCGTCTGTTCGAAATTGGCAAGCAGCTATGTGCCAGTGTCGTATCTCACAGGTAACTGGAAATGGTTAAGGAAGGCCATCGCCAGTTTGCAAAAAGAAGAATATCTTGAGCAATCAAGCTCAATGTACCATTCCGTGGCACTCTTGATAAGAGTGCGTTGAAACAATTGCAACTGGACGGAGTCATCTTTCAATGAGTTAGATGAACACCAAATATGGAAAGTAGTCACGTGATCACCTGGATCTTCGTTAGGCTTGGCCTCGAACTTTGGAATGCCTGAAGGAAACTTCGTTGGCATAGGAGGCCAATGTGGATCGTGACAAATAGGATCATTTAACAACCTTGTCAAATCTGGCAAGTGTAACGTCGCCAGGAATGGTAGTTTGGGTTGCTGCTAATAGCCTAGGAAAAAGGGTTCTGGAGTTTGGCTCGCACCAGGTTGCCAGGAAAATTTTGGCTGCTAGCCCGGATTCTAGTAGAAACCATGGCCCTGACCAGTGTAAGGATTTTGCATCTGTGGAGACATCATTGGCTGATTCCCCATAAAGGACATAGGATGTTGGGCGTGTATCGTGTTTGAAGGACTTTGGGAAGGATTAGCCCATGTCGGTTCTACTGGGAGAGGCATAGAAGTCTTTCTAGGGTTCCATTGACTGTGGAAAGAATTACCCCAGAACGACATTCCAGAGGAGGGAACGGATCCTTGTCCTGAGTTCCAAGGTCCTACAATATGTGCCACTAGTGCAGGAATAGTACTCTGTGCCAGAGTGGACTATCCAAAAATGGGAGTGCCCCCATATGGGAAAGCAGTGGCTGCGAAAGTGTTGTTACCAAACATCCTGTTCCAAACAAACGGTGATGAACCTACCGGTAGAGTTTGTGCAGGTGTTCCTTGACTCCCGGCTCCAAATGAACTCATGTGTGCAGGCTGCCCGGCGGACTGCTGATGCAGACCACCAAGCAAAGGGAACGAAGGAGAGATATGACCTCTAACGTAAGGAAAAGCATTAAACGAGACAGGAATGCCCCCAAGTTGACCTTGCAAAAGAGCGTTAGAGCTCCCTACCCCCAGACCCAAAGTCTGTAAAGTGGAGTGAGTGAGTGTAGGACTTGTGCCCGAACTAGGCATACCATATGAGAATGGAGAGCCTGTCGCACTAGGTGTGAAGAGAGTTGTGGCTGCCATGATAGATGGAGTTGGTCCACTGTGCGACGTAGTTGCGGTTGAGACCATGGTGGCCCAAACCGACGATGGCAAGTTAGGAGATGCTTCTCCTATGGTAGCAATGGTGGTGGGAATGGAAGAATTCCCAGAGGAAGTAACAATGTTTGCTTCCATCACTGTGTGAGGCACTGATAGGCATTCATAAAATTGGATTGGTACACTAACCGATGTCCAAGTATCAGTGGTTGGGGTTTCAACCAAACCAATATTGGTGGTTGATTCCTCTGGGAGTTGTTCAGGCACAATGGTTTGTAACCTGGTTGGTTCGAAAGATCCTTGTTGGTCTAGCTTCTGCCTCAATTGTGGCGGGGGTGGCTCCATTATAACCGGCGGCAGGCCCAGAAGCCTTCATGATCGGTGGAGCTCGGGATCCTCCACTATGTGAGAAGATCTAAGACACGTTAAGGTATTCTACATGTTAAAACAATAACACACACTAAAAAAAGAAGCCCCTAAGAGATAAGACAAGCAGTCACTAAATATTTTGAAGAACAGTTACAACAACCAACACTAGAGCAACTTACCGGTGCAAGTGCAACTCGAAAACAGAAGCACCCTCCAGGTATACTCTACAAAGCGTGGCCTGATGTCTATCTTAGGTACCATGGTATACCCCCACAGTCACCTTTGTATGTCCCTAAAAAGATTGGCAACTAGTTTGTCAGCACGCGAACAATCACCAGGCGAGTACAGTCGATAGTTGGGTAGACCACAATGAGCAGGGTATCAAGCCCGAAACCTGTCAAGGGTATCGAGAGCAAATGGTCTGGAAGACAACTGAGGACCTCGAATGGATTCGAGACCCATGAAGCCCTGTGGAAAATGCAAATGACGGAATCCCAAAACAAATCCTCAATATGTGTTCTCCACTATGATTGGTCTGGCTTTGGAGGGGTTATCTCCGCTACATTTCCTCACGGGACCTCATGTTTATCCCCTGTGCTAGAGGGGGGTCCCAGATAACTTTCATGAAACTGGACTTCTACACTCCCTATCACAGACTCCAATGTTTGGTTTTGAGTGGCCTTGGAGAGTTTCCTCTCCAACCTAATCCAAGGCCCTAGTTTTGAACTAGTGTATGAACCCTACAAACAAAAAGTCTAATAGATTTTAAATTAGCATTGCTTTTATGGGATTTTTTACGTCATGGGATATGAAGGTGAAACTGATGATGTGTAAATACTCAAAGCAAAAACGAATGAAAAAATGTTGGAAACAAAAGACTTTTACTAAATGCAAAAATCAACAACTTTTCACAAACAAAGACTTCTTTTTCCTTTTCAATTTTTCTAATATTTCATGCAGCAAACATAAAGGAATTTCACTCGACTATGAGCTACTTATGCTCTAAATGCACTGCAAAAACTTATGAACAAAAGACTTCTCCCTAGCTATTGATGCATAAACACAACCTTCAAACAAAGAAGAAAATGAAAAAGAGATATATTTTTTTTATTTAAGTGCTAAATGAAGAAACAAAAGGAAAATTCCGACAAGCACAAAACCAAGAAAACAAAACAAAATTCTGGCTTAAAGCCCATATTGCAAAGAATCAGAGAAAAAATACCCAATGACAATCAAGAAAGCACATACTCCTACGCTTGTCTGAAAACCATAAAACAAAATTTTTCTTTTTTATCTTTTCTATCAAATATCAACTAAGAAAAAACAGGCTAAGGATAAGAGGCCCTAACCTACTGACTGTGCAACCCTAGACTCAAACACCTGAGAGGAACACTTAGCACCACAGGAGGGGATGACTACCCCACCTTGATTAAAAAATAGCCTATCAAGCACGCTACTGTCACAGAGATAGAACGTGTGCAAACGTGTGCTGAGCTACCACAACGCGCATGTACCCATGAGCTGCACTTGCATAGGCCGCGTGTATGTATCAACTCTAAGACAAAAATAACACAGGAAACCTAGACCAGGAAGAGGCCTCTGGTATTGATAACCAGGGTCTCCTGAAGGCTTGGATACCTCTTCTTAACAGAAAAGAAAAATAATTGCAAGGAATAATAGAATGCAATAAAGAAAACTGAGACAAGACTGTGAACCAACAAGACTTAGATAGGATCCAGAAAGCCCCCTGATAATGTATAATTATGACAGGGAAGAGGAGGACCGCCTCTCAAGCTCTCCAAACTCCTACACCCTACTAAAATCTCTACAACAAGTGTTTACACGCGGGCTATAGAAGGTTAGGGTGTGGACACATGCGTACAGGCCTTCTGCAGGCCATGTGTACCTCTGTGTGTCCCGAAAATTTCCGTCAAGCAACAGTCAGGGAAAACTGGTATAAAGAACCAGTCTCCCTACTAGCTCAGGCCTTACTGAAAAAGACAGGCAAAGAAACAGAAAATCTAATCTCTTAAACTACCCAAAAACTCAACTAAATCTGGAAACCCTAAAGAGTATCTTCCCCAGTGGAGTCGCCAATTCTTTTGTTGGGAAAAATACCCTATGGACTAGCAAACTAGGGTCAGATTTGCATGCAAATTTTGACTGTAAAGAAACGACTTTTTAACCTACCACCCAAAACTTAAACCCCTCTTTCATGATACATGCATGGAAAGGAACTACTAACCTTTTTACTGATGTTTGGTATAGATCCTCCGTTGCGCTTTGCCTGCTTACTTGCGCTGCTCCTTCCAAAGTTAACTTGCAATCAAGACAAAACACTACACATGCATGCTACTTTTCTACTTGAGGGATAGAAATTAAGCATAAATTACAAAAATCATAGATAACTCATGCATTGGGATGGGAAAAGTATTCTTTTATTATCTTCAAAATGAATCAACTTACAATCAAAGTAGAGACCGGCCACCGCTCCTTGATCCTGATCCTGGGCTTCTCCTCTTCTTTTGTCCTCCAACTACTTTGCGTTAATTCTCCTTAGGCTTGAGGAAAGGCTAAAGGGTTGGGACAAATGGATTCGGCAAATGGGCAGAGTTTCTTCGCTATAATTTTCCTCCTCCAAATGGTACCCATGTCCCTTATTTTATAGGCTAGAAGGAGCTAGGGTTTTGGACAAACTCTCAACCATGCATGGCTGTGAGTTTCAGTTAACTAACCCATAGCATTTTGTCCTGTCGGCAACTTTCCTATTTTTCTGTTTTGTTAGGTAAACATGGGCTGTAGTAGGCCTGCCAGCGTCCACACGCGTGCAGTAGTGGGTTAGGGCACGTGTACCTTTACCCAGGAGGATTTTTAAAGAGGTTGTTCAACAGATGTTTTGGCAATGAAGGGATATGATTTGGCCCGATGCCAGGTAAGAATGTGTGGTGCAATTTAGGGTTATAACAGAGCTATGTAGTAGGGCCCATGTATAGAAGTTCTGAGATTAATATATGAAGCTTGATTCAGACTCATGGTGTTCAAATACTTCTATGTATGCATGATTGAATGTTATGCTCATGATTGTTTTACTCTTTCTGTTATACATTTGCTTTGATGTGTGAATGTATGATTTCATGCTGAATGTCTGAAATCTAAAGAGAGGGAGAGTAAAGAATGATTTTCAATTGTTTCTCTGTCTGAGCGAGAGTTTTCCTGTAAGGAGTGTACTGAAATTGTCCGCAAGGTGTGCGCTGATAGAAGTCATAGTTTGTCTCTGCAAGCTCAGGAGGGATAACATTCTTCTCATTCTCGTAGAAGTGCAATTTAAGCATAGGAACCATGCAAGGAGTGCACAGGCCGAGCGAAGTCTCAGAGTTACAACCTAAGGAAATTGTTGAAAGAATGTTGTTGCAGAGAGTGCGTAGAGTTGAAGAGTTCAATACTTGGAAGTATTGAAGGGTTGCCACAAGGAGTGCGTGCAGGAATCTTTTTGAAGACTCGGGTTGTGGAGAAAGTTCAGAAGGTTTAGTACCTTGAAGAATTCAAAGGGGAGGCACAATGACATTGTTTTGCTGGTAGATAAATTCCAGTGAAGGCATACTTGCTCATTTCACAAGAGTACTAAGGAGGAATTAGACGGTCGGAATTCTCCATGGAGAATTTGTGAAGTTCCGAGAAAAGTCAGATCTTATAAAGGAGCAAGAAGGTTACGGTGAGTGTTTTTCTAAGTGCAATCTCAGGAGAAATTGGGCCATAGGATCTGAGCCAACAAGGGTCGTTGGATCACTCACAAAATCTCATTTCAGGGTTTTGTGAGTTGGAGAACTGAAAGCCTTGCCTCAAGATTCGTGAGGTTGCAAAAGGCAAATTCCTGAAGGGGTGAGAGGGTTTGAGTAGGCCAACTATTAGCGAATCACATTGGAACTCAGTATTTTGGGGTTCCATGGTTTGAAAAGATGAAAGTTCAGCATCAGGATTTGCGAAGTTGCGAGGTCCAAAAGTTCAAAAGGGCAGAAACTTCGATCGTGGGACCCGTGTTGACGATGTGTTAGAATTTTGGAATATTGGAGGATAAGAGGTTGATACTTTTGTCTCAAAGTTCCCAAAGTCACAAAACCACGAGAGAATTATAGCCGCCCATCAGAGGAGGATAGGTGGTAGAGATCTAGGGATCTCATGAACTTAGAGGTTCATAGGGTGAGAACCTAGAGTTGGGTGCTCCAATTTGCAAAGTCAGGAAATCACGAGGAGAGAGAATAGTCATTGGATCTAGGTCATGGGAGGACCATTGGATCAAGAACCCCATCACATTTCATGCATTAGGGGGTTTGGAGTTTGAAAGGAGTCACTTTCGATATCAGAAATCATGAAGTGCCGAAAGCCGAGCACAAGAGACACATGGCAGAACCAGAAAGTGGGCCCGGAAAACAGACAGGCGGGCATATGTCACCTAGTGGAAGTGGTCAACACTCCATTGACTCTCGCATATCGCAAATTCTTGAAGTAAGAGAACAAAGGTTGGACGTTGAAACTCGTGAAGCGGGAAGTAGCGAAAAGTGCTAGCGCTTAGTCTAGTCGGCGGTCATGCAAGGAGGGCACTGACAAAGGAAGAGTTGTAACCATTTCACGATCTCAGGTATTGCGATATTGGAGAGTAAGAGTTGGGTGTCATGACTCACGAACTTGCGAGATTGTGAGTTGTGAAAAGGACCTGTGGATCGATAAATTGCAGATTCCAGCAGGAAATCGAAGGAGCCTCTTTAGCTCAAGGGAGAATCCAAATGATCTTGAGAGCGGATCTCAGCCTGATGGCTGATAGGTCTGTGTTACCATGCAGCCTCACAATCTCACTGATGAAAAATCTAGCTATGTCAGGTTCCTGATACGTCGTACACATAGGAATAAAGTGAGAACTCTTCATCAGAGTGTCTACTACCACAAAAAATGAGTCATGTCTCCTTTCCGTCAGTGGAAATCCAACAATAAAATCCATTGAAATAACCTCCCATTTTGATTATAGAATGGCATGTGGTTGTAGTAATCCCATTGGGTGTCTATGTTTAGCCTTTACCTGCTGACATTCGAGGCATCTGGCCACATAGCTGACTATGTCTACCTTCATTCCCTTCCAAAAAAATAAGCGCTTAAGGTCTGCCCTCATCTTCATGACTCATGGGTGAGCCATGTAAACTGCTCTATGAGCCTCACTCAGGACCAACATTCTCAACTCGTCGTTTGGTGGTTTGTAAATCTGACTTTTAAACCTCAATAAGCCATCACTATCAATTGAAAATCCCTCATATCGTGGTAACATCATTGTGTTTTGTCCAATAAAACCCTCGACCTCTTTGTACCAATCATCGTCACGCTGTAAAGTGAGAATCTTCTCTCATAAATTTGTCTGAAGAGGCAACACCGAGAATATGTGTGGCCTCCAACTCAAAGCATCCACTGCTTGGCTTACTGTTCCCTTTATGTAAGTAATCTCAAATTCATACTCGCTAAGTAATTTCGACCAACGTTGTTGTCGCGCGTTCAGGTCACTTTGCATAAAAATGTGTTGTAGTCCACAATGATCAGTCTTTAGTTCAAATTTTCATCAAACAAGGTAGTGTCTCCAAACCTTCAAGGCATACACAATGGCTAATAACTCCAAATCGTGCGTCGCGTAGTTCTCCTCATGCCTTCTCAGCTTCATTGAAATGTAAGCAATCACTTGTCTGTCTTACATCAATACTCTGCCTAAGCCTTCCTTGGATGCGTCTGTGCATACCAAGAAGTCCACATCCATGTCAGTGACCTGTAGTATCGATGCTATCATCAACAACTCTTTAAGCCTCTGAAATGCTTCCGCGCATTTCTTGGTCCAAACAAACTTCTTGTTTTTCTTCTACAATTCTGTGATCGGATTTGCTATCTTCGAAAATCCCTCGACAAACCATCGATAGTATCCTGCTGAACCCATACAGCTATGCACTTCCGTGACATCCGTCGGTGTAGGCCATTGCATAATATCCTCGACCTTGGCTGGTTCCACGACAATACCTTTGTCGGATATGACATGCCCTAAGTAGTGAATCCTAGATTGATAAAAAGAGAATTTGGACAACTTCCCATACAATTTGTGCTCTTACAGACATTGTAGTACCAAGCACAAGTGCTCATCATGCTCCTCTTTCATCCGTGAGTAGATCAAAATATCATCAATGAATACTTGGACAAACTTGTCCAAGTACTCACAGAACACCCCGTTCATCAAACTCATAAATACTCCTGGGGTGTTTGTCAATCCAAATGGTAAAACAGTAAACTCGTAATTTCAAAACCTCATCTTAAAGGTGGTCTTAGGGACGTCATCCTCCTTGATCCACAACTAGTGATACCATGATCACAAATCAATCTTGGAGAACACCGTCTCACCCTTCATTTGATCGAACAGATCATCAATTCTTAGCAGGGGATACTGATTCTTGATTGTAGCCTTGTTCAGTTGATGGTAGTCAATGCAAAGCCTCCATGATCGATCCTCCTTTCGTATGAAAATAACAGGTGCACCCCATGGTGACACACTACGATGTATTAGTCCCAGGTCCAACAACTCCTTCAGTTTCATTTTCAACTCTAGCAACTCCAGAGTTGACATCTGATAATGCATTCTTGCTATTAGTTCGGTCCACGGTTTTAGGTCTATGGTAAACTCCAATTCCCTTTCTGGCGACATCCAAGGTAACTCCTTTGGAAATACGTCCACAAACTTCTTCACCACCAGAAGGTGTTCTAGACCTTTTTCTACTGCCTTCTCGTTTAGTGCAAGGATCACATAAAACTTACAGCCCTTGCACATACTCTTTTGTAACTATAAGGAAGAGACGAACCTTAGGGAAACTCCCTGGTTCCATCCTACAATCACACATCTCTGTCCCTTGTCATTGACCAAGCTCAACTATTTTGTCTTATAGTTCGGCGTCGCCTCATGCAACTCTAACCAATCCATACTAATCACGACATCATAAGATCCTAAGGTCATGACATACAAGTTGACCCTCGTGACAAACTCTCCTAGGTTAAGGGCATAGCCCATAACCTTTCCTCCAACCTTTTGTTTGGCTCCAAAAGCCATCTCCATGAAGCTAAACTCATCCTGTTCGTATGCCTTTACCTTAATCCTTTTCAACACTACACCAGAAATGAAACTCTTGGTAGCATCGGGATCTATCAAAATACTAAGTGTATGGTCAGCGACAATACCTGTTGTCTCGAGCATAGTCGACTGATTCTCTGCTTGGTGGTTATTCACAGCTACATGAATCCGATGGGCCTTGCCCATATCTCCCACGGTAGTGGGTCTCGCTGATCCGGATGCTTGGTTCCTCTCCACAGGACAGTCGCGTTGGTAGTGTGGCTCTCCACACATCCAACACCCCTTCTTCGGCCCAGTAGTCCTGGTACCCGAAGTAGAAGCTGACGACCCATCGACCTAGTACCCTGGTCTATTCTGTTGAACAGGCCTAAACTCTTGCTGCTGCAAGCGATGCTATTGTTGATGTTGTGGTCCCCGATAAGGGGTCCTCTCCTAAGGCGATGGTCACTGGGGTGTAGTAAAAGTGGATCCCCTTTAGAAGCCACGATATCTCGATGTATGTCTCACTAGTGTCTGGTGTTGCTGGGTTCCAACTGAAACCTGCCCTGCTGGTCTCACTAGAGTCTTGGTCTGACCCCCACTGATAAGATCCTCCTCTACTATGAGGGCCTTCTGGACGACATCGTGCAAGTTTTGAGGCATCAAAATCGTAACTTTTGCATGCAAGCTACCATTAAGGCTGAATACGAATCTATTGACCTTGAGTTTCTCTGTGTTAAGGTGTGGAGCATACTGAAGCAGCTCCATAAAATGGGCCTCGTACTTGGGCACCATACGACTTCCCTGTTGTAAGGCATTGAACTCATTGAGTTGACGCTCAATGAATTCCTCTCAAAGGTACCTCTCTTGAAACCGTTCCTCGAACAGTTCCCATGACACGTTGTCGATGGCCATGTTCAGCTGTGGTATGAGCGTCTTCCACCATAGAAGAGAACTCCCCTTTAGTTGAAATATCACCATTCAAACCTTCATGTTAGAGGTATAATCGTGAAGTGTGAAGCACATTGCCATGTTCTTCAACCATGCTTCGGCGACTGCGTCGTTTGGGGCACCAAAGAACTCTAGACATTTGACCTTCTCGAGTTAATGGTGAATACTACCAGTAACAACTGGTGCGCATGGTAGAACCTTAGCGGGTGGCGGAACCCTGGCCTCATCTCTATCCAAATGGCTAATTAGTGCCTCGGACATGCACTGAAAAGATCTCATCATCTTGACTACATCGCCAACTTCTATCTGCTCCTATCCGAGAACCTCATCATCTCCCTGGGGGTTAGACCCCTAAGGTGTGGATGCTACTGGAGGCATCATGCCTCCTCCGCTAGCACCCCGTCTTCTACCTCCATGGCATCCTCTAACCATGATTACATGCACGCACACAATCAACTCGAGTAGCAACAGTATAATCCAATCATGTCAATGAAAGCCGTAGCAATCCCAAGTCGCAGGTTGAACCTGTTCTGATACCATATGTAACGATCCTCCTCGTTACGACGACAAACCTCTTAAAACAAGTCTATTTTTTTTTTTGTTGTGTGTGTGTGTGTACAAGGGTAACAAGACATTATACTCTACTCCGCCACATGATGACGAAACATGATGCATACAACTGTGATGTCAACATAAAGATCTAAGACTAACATCAACATCTGCCATCAATGAACAACAATCAACTGACAAATAATAAGACTGACTACCCATTTGTCCCACCCTTCAATGGTTAGGGCCTTCAAGACACATAAGCAATGCTCAAGCCCAGGTTCCCATCGATTTTAACCATTTAAGGTCTCGTGGTTGGCGAATTTTCTGAGGAACATGGAGGTGTCTACGTCCCGCCCACCACAAGAAGACCAAGCCATTAAAGATTACAACCAAGTACAACAATAATTAAGTTCGACAATAATTAAATGCACAACCACATCCTCTACATAAGACGCAAGTCAGAAGGACTCTGGCATCGACCAATCATTACTAAGACTCAATGACATTAATTATAGACCAATTACTCCATTTTTTTTCCACTAATCGGCGAGTTACCAACCCAGCCTTAAATGATGTACATTTAGTTAATTACAAATCCCCATTTACTGAATCATAATAATTGATTGCACCTAGATTCAAGGACCCTACATTTTATAGGTTATCAATCATAATGCAATTACCACATCATCACCATAACATAACCATATCATTGCTTTCTAGATTACAATAACATTGCAATTGACTTAACAAGGACTTTACACTTTATTTGATAGCAATAACAATGAAACTACCAAAAACCTGACCATAAATAACCATATCTTTACTTGCTATAATACGATAGCATTGCAATTAAACTAATAATAACTTTACACTTTATTTGATAGCAATAACAATGAAACTACAAACTTGACCATAAATAACCATATCTTTACTTTTTATAATACGATAGCATTGCAATTAAACTAATAATAACTTTACACTTTATTTGTTATCATCAACAATGGAACTATAAACCTGACCATAATAACCATATTGTTACTTTTATAATACGATAGCGTTGTAATTTAAACTGATAATAACTTTACACTTTATTTGTTATCATTAGCAATGAGACTAGAAAAACCTGAGCATAAATAACCATCTCGTTACTTTTATGTTGCAATCAAATTAATAATGACTTTACACTTACATGTTACATTAATATTATATAGTCATTACATATTTCATAAACAATAGGTTCAATGACAATACCCTTACGTATAATAATAACAATGTTACAGTCACAAAACATTTATACCTTAATAACATGGTTTAGGTTATCAAATAACAATAAAGGCCCGAAGCAGTGAGTGCATGCCAGAACAAGAGAAACTAGTGCACGTGGGCTAGAATTCATGCCTCACAGATGTAGCCATCAATGGCAGCTGTCAGAGGCCATAATCAACGACAAATTTTGAAATCGGCACTGACAAAATCCAAGACTCGAATTCGGAAATTTCATTCTGAAGGCACAGACATCCAAGAATATAGTTAGAAGAGGGAGCGGGTGTACTGCATTCATCGAACACAGCCTTACAAAAATTGCAGAGGGAAAATGGTGAATTTAACTTTGTGCGTAGGTGAAAGGAGATGAATTCACTACAGTTGTAGGGGTGGTTGTTAAGAGTTAAAAGGCATTGGTTTGAGATTTAAATCAAACACACTGCATTTACTGTAAGGGATATGCTTTAGCCAACCATAAATGCACCTTAATTATCCAAGCATCTAAAAGAAAGGTGGAATTCTAAATATCACATGAATTCTAAAAGTCTAAAACTCTAAAATATCAAAATGAAATCCCCTCGTTCCAGGCAAAACCTCTAACCCCATCCTGTGCATGGTTGACCCAACATCACACGTCTTCCAGGGTTCTATAAAATTCTATCCAAAAAAAAGGGGGCATTTACAACCCAAAGAGAGTGATGATTTTCAAAGAAATAAGGTTATTAATTCCAATCCTCAATGTTTCGACCTTTAATCTAAACTTTAGCAAGGTTGTTCGACTATGGCGAATGCATCTATTTCATTTTAATCCCAACTTTAGCAAGGATGTTCGACTACGATGAATGCATATATTTCATTCTAATTCTATTTCTCATCATATCAACTTTTTAATCTAAGAAATGCAAAGCTTCAGCCACTGCTTTTTCGATGTTGTTGTCTATGTTCGTTTGGGAGGTCTTAACTTAAAATCTTCTTGGTGCGATGGTTGGCCTTGGTTCCAATGACGAATTGGTTGAAACAGTTCAATACCAGCCACTGTTCGCAACATTCAGCCATGGTATGTGATCGTGGTCTAAAGGTAAAACTCACACGTGAATAAAGGCGGTCACCAAAATGCCACAGTCGATAATGGTCAAAATCATTAAGCGGATGTTGAGAGGTTATTACTTTTTTTTTTTTAAATTAACATTGCATGTAGAGGGCACATTTTATAGAAATTGTGGTAACACAAACATTACTAAACGTTGGGCCCATAGAGAAACTACAATAATATAATCGAAGGAGGTATCGTTGTGCAATAACTAGTACATGATAAGATTTAGGTATACTTTAAAAATTAACAATACTCCCAGCAGATCTATATCCCTGCTCGTGGAAATTAGACAAACAGTAACCAATTACCCAAAAAAAATTGCCCGCAAGGAGTTTTCTTAGGTAACAAATTACAAGGAGTGTGTCAGAAACATGTTTTCCAGCGTGGCTGTACACAGTGAGTTTCGTCATTTAGAAGACAAAGACGAAAAGATAATTACAAGGCTAGAGGTTACTCAAAATTTGACATAGTAAAATTTTGCAGCAATGTTAAATACACAAAAATTTGCCAGAGTAAGTAAATGAGGGAAAACCATTCAGTCCAAAAAAACCAACACCCATTGAAGTTAAATATTCATCCATCTAGATTACCAATACACATGCAGATCTCACCATACATACTAATGAATTCTACTCTACAAATCAAAGAACGTACCATTGTCTTTTTGCCTGCTCTGAGTGTCATCCGCGCGCTTCGTGCCTGTCCAGCTCCTCGACCATCGAGACCTCACCAGTACCTCCCAGCCAACACTAGGGGTACTCTTCTTCCCCCTTAGCCCCTCGAGCCATAAAGGGGCCACACACTATCTAGATGGTACGTCTAGCTCCCAGCTCGCCTCACAAGGCCCAACTACCACTCTTATCTGAGCTGGGAAATCCCAACTCCTCACAAGTAAATCAGTCAAGTCACTAATCCGGAAGTGTAACATTATGCTAACAGTCCATCCCCTTCTTCCTTCTCCTCTCTCTCTTTTATAGAATTTTAGAACTTCCATTCTTTCCCTAATCTCATTAAATTTTAAGTTTTAATAAAAATCTTCCAAAAATTTTCCTTCGTACAAGTGTCATTCATCCCCCACACTCCTCCAGTAATGAATTTCTTTAATTTATTAATTTGTCTTATTTCCCTCACCCACCTAGAGTTACTCATATTTTTACTCCTAGGTGTCCCTTGATTCCCTTATAGGTTTTAAATACTTTCCCTAAAATGAAGTTGCTAATTTAGATCAATTTAGAAGGTTCTTAATTGCAGATTCTTTACTAAGTTGACCTTGCTTTTTACCATAAGTTCCCCTCTTTGCCTTTTTAAGATACTTTCATTCCCTAGTTTCCTAAATCTTATAATTTCCCTCTTTCTCATTTTTATTAGAGATAAAAATGACAGTTGCAATTTAACTCCTTTTTCCCTTTTATTATTAATTCAACCTCTTTTTAAACTATCAAAAATTAAAAATAATTAATTTCTTCTTTATATAATTTTTTTATCCACCGATTTTATTTAATTTCTTACTCTATTCATTTTACCCCAAAATTTATGAAGAAAAAATTATTACCTAGGGGGTTTTTAGTTTAAATTTTATTATTATAATTTTATATAGATATTTTCTCAAGGGTAGACAAAACCTTCCCCTAGCGAAGTTTTTAGACTTAGGACTTAGATTCCGAACTAGGCAACGTTTAATTAGGGGAGTTGTTTTAAATTTTCTTAAAGTTTTGATTGTCTTAGGGCCATCTAGGTTCGTTCCTTTATCATCATCAATGTAACGTGCCCTTCAAGATGCACTACATGCTCCAAGGATGCCACTCGCCTCTTTTGTTTCTTTTGCATGATGTGCCCTTCAGGATGCACCACATGCTCCAAGGGTGCCACTCGCCCTTTTGTTTCTTTTGCACGATGTGCCCTTTAGGATGCACCACGTCCTCCAAGGGTGCCACTCACTTCGTGACTGATTGGTAGACATCAATAACCCCTAGAGTCAACACTCCGCCAGGTGAACTTATGGGAGACTAAGGCCTTTTACAGAATAAGGCCCCTGCCTTATTGCATTCCCCTTAGAATCATCGCGAGAGACTGTTGCAGTCTTCCCTCATGACATTGTGGGTCCTCTCGAACTAGGTAATCGTTAACCTATAGTTCGAGCCACGACGGGAGTGCTAGTAGGCTGTGGCAGGGATGTTGTCCACACCTCTCCCTCAACCTCTCTTGAAGTCATGTGTGGCCCCTTTACTCCATATGTGAGTCTGGTCGACAAGCTATCATCAGCCTGCATCATCAACAATCATGTTAGACATGTCCACATCATATCATCTAATCAAATGTACTAAAATCATAGTAAAACAATCAAACCCCAATAGAAAACTCCTCGACTCGATCCGGAGTCCAATGGTTCCATTGATGCCTCTGCATCGTCAAGGTCCAAAACCCTGCATACTCAGTAAAACTGAGTCAATAGCACCTGTCTATGCCAATGCATCAAAACATCATGTCATCTATCATAATGCATCATAATCAAGGAAAAATGTTTTAATATGATAATAGTCAAATCACTCATGAGAAAGTGTCCTCAAAGAATATGTTTTCTCAGTGCGCCAGAGAAGGATGTTACAAACATAATAAGGATCAAATTCATTAACATTACAACCTGTAGTTGTCATAGAATTTTTATCATCAACACATGCTCAAATTTCAGGAAGTGAAAATCGAAAGGAAGCATTGGAAATAGATCAACCAAATAAAGGAAATCCTTTATCAATTTATGGAAATCAAGAAGAAGAGTCTAAAAATTAAGCAAGATGTGTATCCCTATATTTGTGTTCAAGGATAATCCTAGACCAGATTATTATATGCTATGGATTATGAAAAGGTAAATATCAATATAGTTGTATTATATTCAAAAGATCAAAATAAATTTGTTGGGGTTACTTCACACACACCTAAGATTTATTTTTCCTAAGGTTATTCCTTGTTTATTAGTCATAATTAGATATTATCCAGTCTCCTATATTTTAGGGGATAATATTCTACCTCGAGATTATTCTCTTTCAGTTGAAGCTTCAGTTTGACAAGTTGAGTTGAGTTTATATGTTGCAATGGTTTTATCACCATGAAACAATGGGATCATCACCATGATAATTTGTCCTTGCCTTGGTATCATCACTAGACTATCACATTACCCTTGATTCCCTAAGTTAACTCATCACCACTCTTTGTTCTGTCAGTTAATTGAAGACTAGTTGACTAGTTAACTCAACTAGGTGGCAGTTCACTCCCGTAACTGCCTAAGAGACTAAACTAGGTGGAAGTTCACTCTTGTAACTGTTGGTGTGTGTTCAGATCACTATATACCACCACTATGGTGCATTGGTTCTCATCTAGTGCACACTCATTGAGTTATACAAAGTATATCATGTGTAAATTATTCATTATTCATAATGGTTAATGGGAATTCTTTCATTCTTTCTCTCCTTCTTCTTATTTCTCAAATTCTCTCTGCAAATGTGTGTATTATTTTTTATATAGATCTATTATTTGCAGGTTCAACACATTTCAAAATTCAATAACATCTCAATTGATTTAAATGAAATCAATTATATTGATAAAATGGATTTGCACAGGAAAACTAGGGAAATGTTGAAAAGTGATGTAATAATAGCTTCCCTTGGAATGAAGAAGTTGCATACTATGAATAAAAATATTTGGAATCAACTGAAGTAAGAGAAATTAAGAAACAAGACTAAGTGGATAAGTGCAAAAGAGCTTGAGCAGTGGGTGATTTATTTAGGACTAAACCCTAAAGGTATTTCATTTGTACAAGCCCTCATAAAAACCAAGACATTGAATTAAAATCATTGAACAGAAAAGATCAATACGCCTAAAATTGATCATGTTCAAACACCATAATTGCAAGCAATAGAACAAAAGAAATATCTATCGTTGAGAAAAATAGTACAAATGAAAGATCATATGGAGGTATATCATTATAAAATTGAAGTTTTAAATCAAGAGATTCCTTCTTCATGATATTTAGATTCAACAGAACCATCTAAGGAATTAGCCATATCTTTATCAGAGCTTAATTTTGAAAGACTTGAGATTGAAAAACTCAAGAAATTAGTGCCTGTGCAGAATGAGGAAATAAATATTTTCAAGGGATGCCTAAAGGACAAAGATAAAACTATTGAACAATATGAAAAGGTGAAGTCTAAATTGCAAGGATATGTGGAACAATTACACAAACAATTAGTTGGTTGGAGAAAAGAACTTATTGTTTAATGAAGCTCATAATGTCATACAATAGGTTTTCCAAGGATTAGGACATACCACAAATAGCAACCAAAATTATAAAATCTTTTAATTCTATATCAAAGGAGGAGTTAAATAATAAAGGAATTAAATATAGAAATGCAATGGTAATGGAGACAAAAAAAAAAAAATCTAAAAAAAAATTGATCCATCATGCCAAAAATAAATGCATTGTGGTCAAAAGGAATGTTGAATTTTTCTCCAATAAGTTTGATAACTTAATATATATGGGTTTACCTACTTTATGGAGTAAAAAAGGAGGATTTTTTAACATTTGAAAATTGTAGATAGATTTTGTTCAAAGTCAAAGAGAAAGTGATGAAAATTTTGATGAAATGATTGGAGTTATAAGAGGTCAAACAATAGTGGAAAAGTTAATAGATTATTTTTATTCTCTATGGTAGATTAAACATTTATTTTTGACAATTATGACATAAGACAAATATGTTGAGTTAGATATTGCATATAAGAAAAATGTGGCATACCGGTATCCTTCAAATAATGATTGGGAAGCTCTAATTCAGTTAATATAGGAATGAGTCATAAAAAAAACAAGAGATAAGCTAGGAGATATCATGGGTGAATTCCATATTTGAATGTACCCAATGCCATTTTTGTAAATCCAAATCTATTGTTGTAATATTGAAAGATAAAAAATAGCTCCTAATAACCAATTTTGGTTATATTAATTTTCGTATAAAAGAAGAAAAACTCAATGTAAAAAGTGTCTTGGATGGTGGAAAGAGGATCGACGAAATTTTAATGAAAATTATTCTCAAACCCTAAGAGATTCATAAGTTTAGGAGTATTAGCTTGTGTTCCAAATTTTCATGTTTTCTTTTGTTTCATAATAGTTCTTTCAATCTTGTATATTATTTTATAAGTGTAGTAAAATCGGTACAATCTTAACTGCTACAAATTTAAGAAGAAATTGTTAAATATTACAAATTTCCTAAATAATATTGTAAATATTTTGGACCTATATCTTTTTCATCAATTAAGTGGAAAGTAATGAATTATTCATTTCTTTTCATTTACTATTTTTCTTATATTATATACATTTGTATTTTTCTTCTATAGAAATAATATTTATTTAGACAAGATACATTTTTCTATGTTAATTTTTTATCTTATATTCTTTTGATCAATCTTTAAATTATAAATTGTCTAAAATATAGAAATTGTTCCTCTCAATTTCTAATGATCTTTTTAATTAGGTTTTAAAGGTTTATATTCCACATGAAAGGACAAAAAAAWATGTTATAGCACAGGTTAAAGAAAATTAAAACTTAAATTAAAAAAWAAAATAAAWTTGAAAATGGATGCATTGGCATAGTTTCCTAGCYARAAACATATCAAGTATTACARCAGACCAAAAAAAAATCCATTTGATGCCTCAAAATGGATCTGGAAGGTTTCAAACCCCAATTTTCCAAACTAGGACCTCCCATTAAAATGGACCTGCAAGATGATACATCCAATTTTTTTCACTCTGAAAARATCGAGATAGATGAAAATAATATTATGATTCAACAAAGATCATAYCGCCCCATTTAGGCACGCTATTGGTCCCCAAAATATTTACTAAATAAGGTGAGGAAATGTTTTCKTTTCCTTCTCCTTGGAGTATCACTTTGCTTTGGCTGGAATTTTGACTTTCAACCCAACCTACCAAAGGTCAAGTTGAYCTTGTCTTGTAGTTCTATACTACTTCTATAAAACTATGTCCTCTGCCAAATTTTCTTGAGCATATGGTGCTAAATCCTATACGAAATGTAGAACATGCTCCTCCTCCTAATCCAACATGGAGGGCTCATAGATTTTTCAGATTCTCCACATTTATTATTGAGTAAATGAGCATGTATTGGGGGTAGACTGGTTTTGTAGGAATCATCTCCCACCTTTTCCAATACCTCTAAAGGAAAATACGGTAGACCCTTGATATTCTTATCAAGACCATCTATTTTGTACCCATTTAGTTGTAACCATACTATGTATCCCACTCTAAATGTTCTCTATGATCTATGTTGTTCTTCTCTAACCTTTTACTTTTCCTATGACTTATTCAACATTTATTATACTTCCAAATGAATCTTTCTGATATTCTCAACAAATTTGTATGATTTTAATGCGTGTCCTCGGATGTCCTCCCTCACTTCTCCTTATTGTCCATACACAAAATATAAGCGCAAAGGTGGAAAATATCCAAAGAAAGTTTCAAAAGGTGACTTACCAGTAGAAGTGTGGCTACTTATGTCTGCCAAGAGAAAAGAGGAAATAAATTTACATGGTAAAACCCTTGAGTGGAGAAACATCTATGAAATCCAAAACTCTCCAAATTATAGTAGTTAGAGAACACTCAAGTAAGGAGTTCATATGGGATTCACAAAAATCTCAAGCATCACATAAACAAATTAAAATTGATCATCGTATACTTATATTATATAATTTATAGGGATAAGAGACCATATCCCATCATGAATGTAGGATAAACTAAATTCATTAAATGAATGAGTCAATGAATAATTATATTCCTAATAGCGAAATAATGCATCATTTTCTACACAAAATTCCTCGTCATAATGATAGGTTTTACAATAGTAAATGTGGCCAATAGATAAACATTAAACATATTATTACAGTAATCAGCAACAATGATCCCTATGTGTGAGGAAACTAGAAAGACATTTCAAAAAAGATTTTAGTACACCATTAATTACTTATTTTAAGGGTTGTCTCACAAAAACATAAATTTTGAAGAGTAACAATTGTTGTAATGAGTAAATGTGTGTTGTGGTGAATCAAATATGTGAATATATAAATGTTATAAACTTCATAAATGATTACACGAATGAGAAAAGTAGGATGAAAACAACCTTCTTATCATTATCTATAATCGTCACTCCTTTTTGCACATTTTTCCCTCTTCCAACAAACCAAGCAAAGAAATTTCCAATTAGAGAAAATGAAAGTAGGAAAACCTTCCAAATAATAGAGTTGTTGTGAACATTCTTGACATGGATTTGGATCCATTCATCAATAGAGGTTGTGTGTGTGTGCATAATTCATTAACCATGAACACCCATAAGTTATATCCTAAAGGAGAATCATTTGGTTTGAGTAAGAATCATCTATTATAAAGGACATCCCTCACGAAGGGTGAACATAACAATATAAATGCATAAACATAAAATCAAATAAGGAAAAACATATTTGATTCAATCTTAAACATCAAATAAACAAATCTATGGAATAATAGCATAATATTAATAAAATAATTAACGATAAAGAAATAATTATACAGATGTCCAAACCCATGTATCTGTATTCAAAATTGATCATTTTGTATTTTTTTACAAAATGTAACATTGTGCCTAAACATGTAAGAAGGTAAAGTGTGCCTTAGACACAAAATGACTACCCATTCTGAAAATTGCACTTCATGGCCAAGTTACATAATAGTTCACTCATTCACCCTTTCCACCCTTGAAAGTACCAATTACATCCCAAATGGTGATATTTATCCCAATGTAAACTCGATTCTTCTTGTATCTCAATGTTAATGTTTCTAGAGACGAAAAGAAAAAAACATTCTTTTAAGTTTTTTTCCACAATTCTTTCAATTAGCACACTCACAAAATGATAGTTTATAATTCTATATAGTAAAACTCACCACATATGAGAGTGAAAGTCGTGATTACTTTCCCTCCTCTATAAACCAAACCTCTTTGAAATGCCTCCCTATAGAAGTTACAAGAATAAAAGCTTGAAATTTAATCAAAATGGTTAAAATAAATTACACTCGTGCTGGATAAAAATTTCATCAATGAATATTCTCACCATGAATAACTCAAGAAATGGAACAAATTTCCTAAAAATATTAAGAACTTAGCTAGAGAATTTTATCTAAGGCATCAATTAGTCTATAGTCCATGGAAAAGTCACAAGGGTTGAAATGAAGAGGGTTGCAGAAGGGTGGATTAGTGCATCCATAGTGGATGCAACAAGGGGGACTATAGAAATGAGAACTAATGCATCCATAGTGATTGTATCAAATGGGAAATTTGGTGGGGTTTGGAAGTGATAAAACCCCATGTACTATAGCATGGGATGAATTACTCTTTCATGGGAGGTTATGGAATCCCAAGTGCTAGTGTAGGGTGGCCAAGAAATGAATTTTCCCTTAATATAGATGTATGGTGTAGGTGTAGGATGGATAGGGAAAGGTGGTAGTAGTGAACATATGAAGAATGATGGTTCCTATGTACACATTTATAATATTTTTATTAGTACAAAAACATGAAACTCATCCAAACTAAGATAAAAAATGTCACATTAAAACAATATTTAACTTGACACATGATACATAGGAATCAATAAGTCAATTCAACCTAGGTGTAATATGGATGGCTAAATATGGTGGTGATGCAAAATTAAGAATGATGGTGCCTATATACACATTTATAATAATTTATGAGTACAAAAATATCAAAATCAACAAAAAAGAGATAGAAAATTTCACATTAAAACAATATTTAACTTGACACATGATACCTCGACATGGAGTGATCTATTGACCCCAAGTGGACATCATTCATCAGTATGTGAGGGTGCAATGTGTATAATAAAAACAACATCATAATTTGTTTCTCATAAATAAATTGAAAATTTTCAAAACATCAAATCTATAAATACTGCTAAGTTGACTGTGTCGATAACTTATTTGTACCCATTTCCTATTAGAATGGAAAAAGTTGCATACAAAATGGTAAAAAGATCCAAATCCAACAAATGGACAAAGCATGTTTTGATATTTTGTACATACATCGTTTAAAATGGACAAGAATGTTTTAATACTCATGATATAGAATAGTTTGAATACTCATGACAAGATAAAGTGGGTCATAAAAGTAGCTTGCATAACTACTAACAAGGATCACAAGTATTAAATACTATTATGAAAATTATTAAAAATGTATAAACCTAGGTCCATTGATACATAAACATGGGGATATAGGCTTGATAAAAAAAATAAGTAACTTTTGGTTATGGAAAGCAACCATTCAGCCTTTGGTGACAACTCATCATTATCGTGAGGTTGTCCCTAACACGTTCTAGTGATTTAAAAATACACAATAATATATTCCCAACTATCATTGATGGGTCGACGTGGTTTAGAACTTTCTAGGATATCAAGATCCAATGTTAAGGATATAATNNNAGGGTGGCTATTTTCACCTCAATTCACACCTCTCTTGGACTGCATACCCACTAGTATCATGACATGGCATACCCTCTACTCTTTGGGACTTCTTATAATGATATCATTGAGATATGAACACACTTTGTAGATTTGTGCTTATATTGCAAGGGAAACCTCTCCAAAATTCAAGGAATTTATATTAGTGGTCCAATTCCATTTATACGTTATGCACAAGTATATTAATTTGGAAGGCTTGCAGGTGTTACATATTATAACCATGATAAATATTGATGAGGATCCTTCTTACTAAATCAAATATTATTTTTTATCTTCCACATTAGAGAGGGATTCAAATGAACAAGGTTCATAGAATCCTAAAAATCTACAACCCTAGGKAATTTMTTTTACAAGAAGAGATTGTTTAAGAAATGGTATTATCTATACACTGAGAACACAATGAATCAACCCATCCTTAGGTAGGGTTGACAAGAGGAAACAAATCGTAAAATGTTCTTAAGAATTTCAACATGCCAATTCAAAACAAGRAYAATTATGAACAACTAGGTGTGTACTTCCCCTATCTACATAAAACCTCTCATGATTAATGGCCATAGAAATTATTCATTAAAATTTAACATTATCTTCCACATATTGTAGARGCTTATTGGCCAAGATTTCTTCTTATTCTTAARCCTCCATAACTTGCTAAATAATTWTTTTTTTTTAACTGTAACTGGGGTATTTCATATTAGGTAAAATTTGTGATGGATCTCACAACAAGAGTACATAAATTGTGCATTCTTGSAAAGACATGCTCTCACTAACCTATGGTAAAAAAGTATGTCCAATTAACAACACATTTTGCAAATGTTCAAAAATAGGAGAAATTTCATTTTTTTTTACAAAATATGCTTTCAAGAAGACGCATAAGGGAAACTAAAATAAGCATAGAATCCACTAATAAATCTAAATATAGCTAGATTGTATCTCTATCATATTCCTTGTCTTACAATGGTGATGTACAGTTAATTTTTTTGAGACTGAAATTTCCAATAATAGAGTAGGGTTCATCAGAGCAAGATGAGACTCACTTAGGGACTTGAGATTGGTGAGGATGTGCCAAGAATTCAACTAGTTGATTATGAACTTCTACACATTCATCCGAAAGTTGATAAAAATATTGGTGATGGTAAATAAGAATCTCAAGGTTGGATATGAAATAGGAAGATAGGTTGCTCAATTGAATTTGAATATTTTTCATTAATTTTATTAGCTCCTCAATATCTTGTGATAACTTAACGGCTTGTTACTTAGAGGAAGAACACTCAAGAACCATGATACTGGGAGACACAAAAATCCAAAAAACCAACTGAGTGTAGGGGGCATACCAAATAGGGGAATCACCTAAGGTTGGTACCATTTGATAAATAATGTGGTGTTACAACTCCACTAGAGAGGAAATGGCATAAATCTATAGCCACATGTAGAAGAAGCAATCCATAACTAACCATCTTGTCCATGTATAAACCTAATTTATTCTATGATTTCTCATATGGATGATCCCCCTAAGAGCTAGGGGAGGAATCGATATATGATATAGATTTATGAATGGAATGAAATGAAATATAGAGTTATAAAAAAAACACAGGGATACAACAAAACTTGACTTCTATTAATAAATAAAATTTGTTGAACTATAAAAAAATGCATAATGGAACAAAATCACTCAAATTGTTGTAGTTAATCTTTGAAAAGAGATGTGATGACTATGAACATTCACCTTAGCACATTACAATGAGGCTGAAAGGAATTTTTATCATACAGAAGAAATAAGGAAACCCTAAACATCCAAAAACCTGACCCTAGGAGATGAAACACCAAAGGGATTGTGGGCCTCAATGGGTTTAGTTGGTACGCCAAGTTCCCAGAGTCATAACGTTTTCATATGATCTTTGTTTGGTGCACTCGATAACTTGTTGGAAAGGTCTACCTGATAAATACAAATTTTAGTTAGGATAGATCATTCCTTCAACTATCTATTGGGTGTTTTCATTCCCATAAAACAATGTTTAGGGCCTCAATATAGTCTAAGAAGTTCAAGACCCAAAACACACCATCTTAGAGAATCGATCAACCACCTAAAAAACACAGTCATTTCCCTTCTTGGCTGAAGGAAGGAAAAACATGTATTCCATCAAAATGGATCCTCGTGTTCTGTCAAGAGTAGCGAGAGGGGTGTACATGCCTTGTTTCTTAATGGTTGGTCTGGTAATAGCATAGGAAGTGCAAAACCAGATTTACTTCTTGACTTCTTATCAAAAAAAAATTTAATAGAAATACTTCTGCAAAACTTCCACTAATGTTTCCACAACAAAGTGTCCTACCATATAATTATAGTGATATTCCAAAATTAGATTTTGTTTCTCTCTTGAGGAACATAGAGATGGAAAATATGGCATAATATTTTGTCCTAAAGATGAAATTCAGTGATGAATGTGCATGCACCCAACATTAGGTAAGTGATAGCAAAATCTAGATCTCTCTCATAGAGTTTGGTCCACCAGGAGAACTCATTTTCACAAGAGTGGAGCATTGTGGTCAGTGCTACAACTGGAGGTCCACTGAGGTAGTCAACAATGTTGTGTGTGCTCCCTATCTTATATTTGATGTTGAGATGAAATTGTTTCAAGTATATGGACCACTTTTGATGGAATTGGTTCTGCAATTTTCCTTGGGTCTGCATGAACTACTAAGGATTGTGATCAGTGTTTGAGTAGATGTTCAACTACACACTTAGTGACATACTCATTTTTTCCATTTTATCTACTATTTAGGAGGATATTTATTTATAATATGTCTATTTATAGCAGGCCTATTTTTAGTTGATGGATTCCTATATTTAATACCATGGGAAAATACCACGGGTTTCCAAAACTATGGGCTCAGAAATCATCATTCAGAAAAATCCTATTTTTAGCTACCATTATGACAGTTCCTATTTTTTAGCCACCATTATGAAAATTCCTATTTCTTAGGAGATAATTTCTATTTCCTTAATTTTAGGAGATATTTCGTATTTCATGGCTATATATCACACTTTAGTAAGAATATTATTCTCCTAGGGAAGTGTGAATTTCCCATCTAATAATTGAAGCTAAGTCACTTCACTTATTTAGTGACTTTCAATAATTAGAAAATTCTAACTCAACTAGGATCTTAGTTCCACTCTTGGACTCTGGTCTTATTCTAGGATATTTTTTCTATGATAGAATGTTGGATTACTGAGAGGGGTGGTGAATCATTAATAGAGAAATTTAATCTTTTTTAACCATAAAATAAAATTGTTATATCAATGTAGCATTATCATCCAATAGTTCCATAGTAAAGAGACAATGAACAAATGAGCAATCATACACATACACAATACACCAGTTTTTTTATGTGGAAAACCAAAATGGGAGAAAACCAAGGAATTATTTTTCTTATATGTGTTTAAGAATTACATTCATTGGAAGCACCAGCTTCCTTTGTTTTATAGCTGCAACTCAAAGGAGGCTCCAACCCCTTAGTTTCTCATGATAGAACCTGAAGGAAGATCCAACTCCCCAATTATCTGGATAAAAGCAGAAGGAGGCTACAACCCCCTATTTTCTCTGGCTACAACCGAAAGGTGGCTAAAACCACCTTTACTTTCCTTTTCCAACCTCCCGTACGTAGAATTAGAATGATGGAACCATTGTCACACTATCACTTTGAGATATATTGTTGTAAAATTATACCAATCAACCTGTAATCAACCTCTAAAAATATGTACCAATAACATGTTCTAAAATGTAGCATACATCAACCTGTACCTCAACCTGTACCTCAACCTGTACCATAAACAAATGCATCAACCATGCACCAAACCTGTACAAATAACATGTCACAATAACCTATCCAAACAACCTGTAATCAACCTATACCTTAAAAAAGTGCATCAACCATGCACTAACCTCTACCTCAACTTGTACAATCAATGAGTGAATCCACCATGCATAAAATATGTACCAATCATGCATCAAATACACATAAATTGTGACTCATCAATATGGACCAACATCATCAACTATACACCTCATGTATGTGGAAACTCATCAACTACTTGTCTCAACCATGTACCCAACATTTACCTCAACCAAAATCTCTCATCAATTCCATCATCCAAATATTATTTTTAACTTTGTAATAGACCTGGTGTATATGATCACATACCTACAAACCTTCCTTACCTTTAACAACAAGAGACTATCATTTTCATCAAATTTTACTTCAGTCTCACAAGACTAATTTTGGATTAGTAAACAAACCTAACTTGAACTAATCATAACTATGTACTTGTAATGAATAAAGATATAAAAATAGTACACAATGTTCTTCAGTGTCTTTTATGCAATTCCTCCAGGTTTCACTACTTGGAAACTCTAAAAAAAGGAGTTGTAGGAAAAATGACATACCTTGTTGAATTCTAGATCATTCTAGAGAGATAATTTGTAGAGCATTCCCCGCATGGAATATTTGTTGTATGGAATTGAAAATGGTACACATAATACTACAAACATTAATATAACCAATACATTTTGTATTACTTAATTTGGATATATTATGAAGACGTTATGACGTTTTCACTAGAAATACTTGTTTTAGACTAGTTTCAGGACTAGCCACAAACCCTATTTTCCATGGAGTGTAAATAAAGAAATAAAACGAACCACAAGTTGAAATTTTTATGAAAGATACTTGGATATTTTTCTTCATCGACCTCCCAATTTCATGGTATGAATCATTCTATAAAAAACTTTATTGCGAAAATGGTGAAATGACCTATATATAACATACCTTAGAAAGCATCATCAAAACAATTTATCCTCCCTTCAATTTTATCCTTCCTTACTTCACCTTCCCTCTAAAATTATTCTTATATATCATTTGATTACCTTATTCACTTGTATATATTCAATATGCTCAAGTGTGATGAAAATGAGAGAGCCTTCCCTCTTATTTATACTTTCATGTAGCTTCCTCAAGGGGTTACCATTTAACCACTTTAACCCACTTTCCTTGTTTTAGGGTTAACCCACTTCTAACTACTTGTCCACTTAGTAATTTATCCATTAAATTTAATATTTAAATAATTTATTTTGTATCCAATTTGACTTATAGTACACTCAACACTTCACTTTATTATTTACCTTCTAAAAACTCTTAAACCACTTTCCTTATTTTAGGGCTAACCCACTTCTAACCACTTGTCCACTTAGTAATTTCTCAATTTAAATAATTTATTTTGTATCCACATTGAATTATATTACACTAATCACTTCACTTTGTTATATAAATAATTTATTCTTTGCAAACACTTTGACTACATTGACCTTTTGGGGCTTCTAGATGACTCATGAGTGTTCTTGTAACGACCTCCTTGTTACGTCGATGATCCTCTTAAAACAAGTGCAATTTTTTTTTTGTTACAGGTGCGTGCGTGCGTGTACAAAGGAAATAAATACATTCAAATCTATGTTGCCGCCCGACACCAAATAAGATGCAAACATGAAGAACACATCAAGACGACATAAGACGCTCAACAAGTGACTGGATGCGTTAACTATGATCAATCGACAGTAAGGAAACTGACTACCCCACCATCCTACCCTGCAATGGTTAGGACCTCCAAGACACATAAGCAACGCTCAAGCCCAGGTTCCCATCGATTTTAACCATTTAAGGTCTCAGGGATGGCGACTCTTCTGAGGAACATGGAGGTGTCTATGCCTCGCATGACACAAGAGGACCAATCAAAATGCCAAATCAAACGACCAGGACAATCGCTACGCGATCATATCCAACACCCATCACAAGAATTCCACGGTGCCAGAAAATTGATTACTAAATCCATCATAAAACGACATAAGTGCAAGCACAAAGAAATTGACCTTATTTAATTCAAGATGCAAAAATAATTGCCCCTTCTTCTCAAGGCGCCATACATATCATCATTTGTTGAAATCAATTACGTCGGTCAACACTTCTCCAAGGTTAGAACCAAATAACGTCATTTGTAGGCTAACTAGAAGAATAACAGTATAACCAAGTTGTTTAGCACTGGAAACTAATGCCACAGTCCTTTCAAGGTGACTTAACCATGCTCTCGACGAAATTTCCACTCCAACTTTAATAAATACCAAAATTCTAGCTGGGCAATCAAATTTTAACCCAATCTCGGTTGTATGCCATTTGCTTCCATTGAACCAATGCTAACTAAAGTAACTTTTTATATTGAAAATTATAGGGTGTCACGATTAATTTTCATTCATGCTATAGCAAAATATATATATTTCTTCTTCCTTGTTGAACTGAATTTGGTAGTGAAATTTAAATGACAATGACGAAATAATAATAAAATAACCATTCAACTAACATAAGGAAAATAACAATCTAAAAAGTATTGTTCAGGATAATTCTTTTAAGTGGACATAGTTTGATTAATAACCAACAAATAACGATTGATAATAAAATAATGATTTAGCAATAATAAGAGTAAAACAAATCTAAATAAAAATAGTGAAATTTAAATGACCAATGACAAAATAATAAATAAATAACAATTTAACTATAATAAGGATAATAACAATCTGAAAAGTATTGTTCATGATAAAAAAAAATTCTAAGTGGACAGAGTTTGATTAATAACCAACAATTAACGATTGATAATAAAATAACAATTTAACAATAATAAGAATAAAACAAATATGGAAAGTAATGATTCTGTTAATTCTTTTTCAGTTGACAGAATTTGATTATTAACGATCGGTCAATTCCATGATAACCCCTGAAATATTTCCACAACCGTGACGTTCTCATTTCCGCAAAACGAAGACCATATTGCCATTAACATTACCAGGACTATGCATTGGTATAACAGTAAGCATTGCGTTACAATAACATTCTGAATGCAGTAAAGGCCCGGAGCTTTAACATTCTATAGTTTTTTTTTTTACACTAACATTAACCTTGCTTTTCATTTTATGATATAATAATTTGCAAAAATAATATCATTAATTTACATTTCTGTCATCTAACAACAACATTATATTAGCTCATAATGGCACTAGCAGTACCCTAAAACAGACCGGCACCACATTTTATATTATCATCGATTTAGCATAGGGAATATCACCAAAACCCATTCCAGTTATCTACATTAGCATTGCAGTTGCTTTATGGTACTAACATCACCTTAAACCAGAATCAACATCATAATTCATATTTTAACAATATTCCAACAGAGATTCAAATAAAATTTTATTCCTTTTTTATCAGCACTGACGATGTTATCATAAGCAAATCTAGTGGCAGTGGGGGGGGGTACACACCAGACGGAAAGGGTGCCACAGGCGTGTAGGCTAGAACCACACCTCACAGAGGCAACCTTTAATAACATTGTCATAAATTAAGGGTTCACCCAAAAACGGGGTGACAGTTTGGGATCGGGTGACGACACATGCGTTGAAGCATGTTTTTCATGGGCACGATAAAATAGAGAGAAATTATAGATTCAATCACTCGAAGGGCCAGGCACCTTCATTCGAAAAACCCAGAACGAAGTCAGAGGCATTCAATTGAAATGCCAGAAATGCTTCAACTACCAGGATTAAATGCGAAGATTTTTTTTTATATTTAAAACAATAGTGGCAGGGATAAGTAGCGCCACGATCAAGCAGAGATACCACTACCCAGCTACTACCTCACACTACTCCCCAAGAAGGGCCACGCAAACAATGAAAAACAATGTTATCTTAAACAGTTTGTTTGACACATTTGTTAACAGGGTTTATTTGACTGCCAGGAGGATCTCGCACAACAAGGTGAAGCCAATGTGTTTGGAGACAATAGTTGTTTTGCCATAGAGGTTGTTCGTTGAAGCCTTCAACATATTTTGTTTCTAAAGCAAGTACAAATAGTGTCAAAAATTATTCCCAAAGAGCCCTAATCCACAGAATCCTCGATTTTCCTATTATGTATAATAGTAATAAATATCTCTCACACACAACATTTAGAATCTATATCAGAAAATATACCATGTGAAGGAGAAAACTAGTAGCTTCAAACGCGAAAAATGTTAGAGAAAAATATATCCTCAACCTCGCCTCTCTGAAGAAACATTAAAAAGATAATTTCTACGTTAGGTACAAAATTTACGAGGTATAAATAAAAATTGAGAAGTAAAGTGGACATACGAGGAAAATTATCGGGAAATTACCCTAAATTTTTTTGACATAGTCACCACTGAAATTCCAGATTTGAATCAGAAACTACCCAAGCAAATACTCAAAATATAGAGGACTGAACTACAAGATAAGATAACATTATTTTTCACTCATGAAATGTGCCTACAACACATACACCACAAATTCCAAACATCTTTTTACAGTGCATCCTCCATTCAAATCTTCATGACAAAAATTAAAAGGATGGGGAAAAAGAAAAATATAATGCACCTTCATATCCACAAGCGTCAAACTTCCAATGGAGAAGCAGAGGCAGCAATATTTTCTTCTTTTTTTTTTTTGCCAGAGGCAGGAAACCGTTAGAGATGGTGAATCCAGTCCTTTGCCTTGCTGGAATACTCACATTTTTTTTTCTCCACTTTACATGACCCCTTGCTGTCTGTCTCTCTCTCTGTGCCGCTCCCGTTCACTGACCATAGAGACCTCACCGATACCTCCCAACCAAACGCTAGGGGTACTCTGCTTCCCCCTTAGCCCCCCGAGCCGCAAAGGGGCCACACAAATCCAAAAGGTATGCCTACCTTCCCAGCTCACCTCCAAGGATGAGCTACCACTCTAATCCCAGCTGAGAAAATTCCAACTCCTCACAAGCAATCAGTCCAGTCCAAATTCGGCAGCATAACGATACCTAACAGCCCATACCCCCTACCCTAACCCCCCTTTTCCTTTTTTATAGTGTTTTGAGCCCCCTCTTTCCCTAATCACAATTAATTTAAGTTTTAATGAAAACCCTAAAAAATTCTCTGTTTTACAAGTGTCACTCATCCCCCACGTTTCTCCATAAATTATTTTCTTTTTATTAAAAGGCTCATTTCCCCCTCTTTTTTTTTATTCCCTTTCTTTCTTTCTTTTTTTTTTAAGAAAAAAAAAAACCTAAAAGGTAAATGCGCTAATTAACCTTTTTCATTTATTATTTATTTAATTATCTTTTGTTCTTTCACAAGTTAGGAAATAATATAAATGCGCTAATTAATCTTTTCACTTATCATTTATTTAATTATCTTTTGTTCTTTCACAAGTTAGGAAATAATATAAATGCGCTAACTAATATTTTCACTTATTATTTATTTAATTATCTTTTGTTCTTTCACAAGTTAGGAAATAATTTCTTCTTTGCAAAAATTTTAAACCATTAGTTTTAATTTAGTTCTTACTCTCATTATTTACCCCCAGAATTTATGAAGACCTAACTATTACATAAGTGGGTTTTTGTTTGAATTTTTATTTTTATGCTAGGGCCTTTTTCTTTAAGGTTACACTAAAATTTTACCCTAGAAAAATCTTAGGCTTAGGATTTAGATTCTGAGCTAGGCGACAATTGGTTAGGGAAGTTGTTTAAGGATTTCTTAAGGCGTTATTGTCTTATGGCTATTTAGGTTTGTGTCCTTCATCTACATCAATGAGACGTGCCCTTCAGGACACACCACGTGCTCCAAGGGTCCCACTCGCCTCATTCATTTCCTTTGCGTGACGTGCCCTTCAGGATGCACCACGTGCTCCAAGGGTGCCACTTGCTTCTTGTGTTTCTTTTGTGCGACGTGCCCTTCAGGATGCACCACGTGCTCCAAGGGTGTCACTCGCCGACTGGAATGATTGGTAGACATCTATAACCCCTGGAGTCAACACTCTGCCAGGTGAACTTGTGGGAGACTAAGGGCTCTAAGGAATAAGGCCCCCGCCTTATTCCGTGCCCCTTAGAATCATCATGAGCGACTGTCGCAGTCTGTCCTCACAGCATCGTGGATCCTCTCGAACTAGGTAATCGTTAACCTATAGTTCGAGCCACGACAGGAGTTCTAGCAGGCGGTGGCAGGGCTATTGTCCACCCCTCTCCCTCAACCCCTCTAGAAATCGTGTGTGGTCCCTTTACTCCATATGTGAGTCTGGTCGACAAGCTATCGTTAGCCTGCATCATCAACAATCATGTCATAACATGTCAACATCATATCATCAAATAAATGAAATATCATAGAAAATAAATCAACCCAAATAGCACACTCCCTGACTCAGTCCAGAGTCCAAGGGGTTCCACTGATGCCTCTACATCCTCAAGGTCCAAAAACCCTGCGCACTCAATAAAAATGAGTCAATAGCACCTGTCTACATCAAAAGGTAAAACATCAGGTCGTCTATCATAACGCATCACAATCAAGTATGAATGTTTCAACATCAAAAAAGTCCAGAGCACTTGCAAGCAAGTGTTCTCAAAGAATAAGTTTTCTCAGTGCACCAGAGCGGGATGTTACATACACCCCCTCTTGGTCTAAACTTTGTCCCAAAGTTTCTCAGTATAAATGCCGAAATAAAAGTACCACCGTATCATAAGTACCACAGTATCATAAGTCTATCTATCAACCAAAAATGGAAACTGTTGACGCATATCATATGCGTCCTCCCAGGTCGCCGAGTGCGGACTATAACTGTCCCACTGGACCTTGTCCTGATCTACCGTTCGACGTCGTAACTGTCAAACGCGATGATCTAAGATTCATACCAGCTCAGTTGTGAGCACTCCCTCGTCCGATACCTACAATGAACTCATGTCAATCACATGTGGAGGATCATTAATATAATGTCTCAGAACAGATACATGAAAAAAATTGTGCATACACCTCAAAGAATCAGGCAAGGCTAGTCGGTAGGCCATGGGCCCCCTTTCTCTCCACAATCTCGAAAGGTCCCATGAATCTAGGAGAGAGTTTAGCTCCATTTCCAAACTTGATCAAACTCTTATGCAATCCAACCCCCAAGAAGACTCGATCGTCGACCTCATAACTACGGTTGAGTCGGTGCGCATCTACATAACTCTTATGCCGATCCTGTGCTTCTAATCCTTGGTCTTATGGTTTTCATTTTCTCTTCCATTTCTTGGATCACTTCTGGTCCCCCCAGGATCCTATCCTCAAGGCGATCCCAACTCAAGGGCGTCCAACATCGTCACCCAAAAAGAAACTCGAAAGGCGCCATCTTAATGGTTCTCTAGTAACTGTTGTTGTAAGCGAACTCTACTAGAGGCAAGAATTCCTCCCAACACTTTTGTTGGTCCATCACATACATGCGCAACATGTCTTCCAAGGTTTGGTTCATTCATTCTGTCTGTCTGTCTGTCTTTGGGTGATAAGAAGTACTAAGTTACGTTGGGTTCCCAAGGCCTCTTCAAAACTCGTCCAAAATCGTCCAGTAAACACTGATCCTCGATCAGATATAATCTTTTTAGGCATGCCATGCAGCCTCACAATCTCAATGATGAAAACTATCGCTATGTCATGTTCCTGATACATCGTACGCATAGGAATAAAGTGAGAACTCTTCGTCAGAGTGTCTACTACTACAAAAATCGAGTCATGTCTCCTTTCCGTCAGTGGCAATCCAATAATGAAATCCATTGAAATAACTTTCCATTTCGATTCCGGAATGGCATGTGGTTGAAGTAATCCTGCCGGGTGTCTATGTTCAGCCTTTACTTACTGACACTCTAGACATCTAGCCACCAAGTTGACTATGTCGGCCTTCATTCCCCTCCAGAAGAATAAGGGTTTAAGGTCTGCCCTCATATTCATAACTCCTGGGTGAGCCATGTAAACTACTCGATGAGCCTCACACAGGATCAACATCCTCAAATCGTCATTTGGCGGTACGTAAATCTGACTTCTAAACCTCAATAACCCATCACTATCAAAAGAAAATCCCTCATATCGTGGCACCATCATTGTGTTTTGGTCCGATAAAATCCTCGACTCCTTTGTACCTGTCATCGTCACGCTGTAAAGTGAGAATCTTCTCACGTAGATTTGTTTGAAGAGGCAACACTGAAAATATGCATGGTCTCCAACTCAAAGCATCAGCCACTCAGTTCACTGTTCCCTTTATGAAGTAATCTCGAAGTCGTACTCGCCAAGCAATTCTGACCAACGCCGTTGTCGCGCATTCAGGTCACTTTGCGTGAAAAGGTGTTGCAACCCACAATGATCAGTCTTTAATTCAAATTTTCATCCAACAAGGTAGTGTCTCCACCTTCAAGGCATATACGATGGCTAATACTCCAAATCGTGCATCGCGTAGTTCTCCTCATGCCTTCTCAGCTTCCTCGAAATGTAAGAAATCACCCATCCATCTTGCATCAAGACTCCACCTAAACCTTCCTTATATGCATCAATGCATACCAAGAAGTCCACGTCCATGTCAGGGACCTTTAGTATCAGCACTGTCATCAACAACTCCTTACGCCTCCGAAATGCTTCCGCGCATTTCTCGGTCCAAACAAACTTCTTGTTTTTCTTCTGCAATTCCGTGATCAGATTTTCTATCTTTGAAAATCCCTCGACAAACTGTCGATAGTATCTTGCTAAACCCATAAAACTACGCACTTCTCTGACATTCGTCAACGCAGGACATTCCATAATAGCCTCAACCTTGGCCGGATCCACGACGATACCTTCGCCGGAGATGACATGCCCTAAGTAGTGAATCCTCGATTGATAAAAAGAGCATTTGGACAAGTTCCCATACAATTTGTGTTCTCGTAAACATTGTAGTACCAAGCACAAGTGCTCATCATGCTCCTCCATCGTTCGAGAGTAGATCAAAATATCGTCAATGAATACTTGGACGAACTTGTCCAAATACTCATGAAACATCCCATTCATCAAACTCATAAATAGCCCAGGGGCATTTGTCAGTCCCAATGGTAAAATAGTAAACTCGTAATGTCCAAATCTCGTCTTAAATGCGGTCTTAGGGACGTCATCCTCCTTGATTCGTAACTGGTGATACCCTGATCGCAAATCAATCTTGGAAAACACCGCCGCACCCTTCATTTGATCGAACAGATCATCAATTCTTGGTAAGGGATACGAATTCTTGATCGTAACCTCATTCAGTTGACGATATTCAATGCAGAGCCTCCACAATCCGTCCTTCTTTCATATGAAAATAACAGGTGCACCCCACGGTGACACACTAGGACGTATCAGTCCCAGGTCCAGCAACTCCTTCAGTTGCATTTTCAACTCTTGCAACTCCGGGGTCGACATCCGATAAGGTGTTATTTCTATCGGTTCGGTCCCCCATTTCAGGTCTATGGTAAAATCAGATTCCCTTTCCGGCGACATCCTAGGTAACTCCTATGGAAACAGGTCCGCAACCTCCTTCACCACCAGATAGTGTTCTAGACCTTCCGCCACTCCCTTTTCATTTAGCGCAAGGATCGCATAAATCTTGTACCCCTTGTACATACTCTTTCGTAATTGTAAGGAAGAGACAAACCTCAGGGAAACTCCCTGGTTCCATCCTACAGTCACATGTCTTTGTCCTTCATCATCGACCAATCTCAACCATTTCGTCTTACAGTTGAGTATCGCCTCATGCGATTCCAACCAATCCATACCGATCACGACGTCATAAGATCCTAAAGTTGTGACGTACAAGCTGATCCTTGTGACAAATTCTCCCATGTTAAGGGCACAGCCCGTAACCTTTCCTCCAACCTTTTGTTTGGCTCCTAAAGACATCTCTACGAAGCTAAACTCATCTGGTTCGACTGCCTTCTAGACAGAATCGCGCAAGGTTTGAGGCATCAAGATAATAAACCTTTGCACGTGGCTGTCGTTAACGCCAAACACGAACTTGCTGACCTTAAGCTTCTCAGTGTTAAGGTGCAGAGCATATCAAAGTAGCACCATAAAACGTGCCTCGTACTCGGGCACCATACGACCTCCCTGTCATAAGGTGTTGAACTCATTGAGCCGACGCTCAATGAATTCCTCTGAAAGGTACCTCTCTCAAAACCGTTCCTCGAACAGTTCCCATGAAACGTCTTTAACGGCCATGTTCAGCTACGGAAGGAGCATATTCCACCATAGAAGAGCGCTCCCCTTTAGTTTAAAGATCGCCATGCAGGCCTTCATGTTGGAGGTATAATCGCGAAGCATGAAGCACATCGCCATGTTCTCCAACCATGCATCAACGGCTGCACCGTCTGGGGCACCAAAGAACTCGAGAAATTTAACCTTCTCGAGTTCACGGTGAGTGCTACCTGTAACGGCCAACGTGCGCGGTGGAACCTCAACAGCTACAGGAACCCTAGCCTCATCTTTGTCCAATCGACTGATCAGAGCCTCAAACATGCGCTGAAAATATCTCATCTTCCCAAAAACATCACCAACCACTATCTGCTCCTGTCTGAGAACCTGCTCGCCTCCCGGGGGGTTAGACCCCTCAAGCATGGATGCTACTAGAGGTGTCGCGCCTCCTCCCTTAGCACCCCGTTGTCTACCTCCATGACGTCCTCTAACCATGATTACCCTTATTCACACAATCAACTCGATTAACAACAATAAAATCAAATCATGTCATGTCAATGAAAGTCGTAGCGAATCCCAAGTCACGGGTCGAACCCGCTCTAATACCATATGTAAAGACCTCCTCGTTACGTCGACGATCCTCTTAAAACAAGTGCAATTTTCTTTTTGTTACAAGTGTGTGCACGCGTGTACAAAGGAAATAAATACATCCGAATCTACGTCGCTGCCCGACATCAAATAAGACGCAAACATGAAGAACACAACAAGATGACATAAGATGCTCAACAAGTGACTGGATGCATTAACTATGATCAATCGACAATAAGGAAACTGACTACCCCACCATCCTACCATGCAATGGTTAGTACCTCCAAGACACATAAGCAATGCTCAAGCCCAGGTTCCCATCGATTTTAACCATTTAAGGTCTCAAGGCTGGCGACTGTTCTGAGGAACCTGGAGGTGTCTACGCCCTGCCCGACACAAGTAGACCAAGAAAAATGCCAAATCAAACCACCAAGACAATCTCTACGTGATCATATCCAACACCCATCACAATAATTCCACGATGCCAGAAAATTGATTACTAAATCCGTCATAAAATGACATAAGTGCAAGCGCAAAGTAATTCCCCCTTCTTCTCAAGGCGCTATACATATCATCATTCGTTGAAATCAATTACGTCGGTCAACACTTCTCCAGGTTAGAACCAAATAACATCATTTGTAGGCTAACTAGAAGAATAACAATATAACCAAGTTGTTTAGCACTGGAAACTAATGCCACAGTCCTTTCAAGGTGACTTAACCATGCTCTCAACAAAATTTCCACTCCAACTTTAATAAATACCAAAATTCTAGTTGGGCAATCAAATTTTAACCCAATCTCGGTTGTATGCCATTTTCTTCCATTGAACCAATGCTAACTAAAGTAACTTTTTATATTGAAAATTATAGGGTGTCACGATTAATTTTCATTCATGCTATAGCAAAAAATATATATTTTTCTTCTTCCTTGTTGAACTGAATTTGGCAGTGAAATTTAAATGACAGTTACGAAATAATAATAAAATAACAATTCAACTAACATAAGGAAAATAACAATCTGAAAAGTATTGTTCAGGAATATTCTTTTAAACGAACAGAGTTTGATTAATAACCAACAAATAACGATTGATAATAAAATAATGATTTAGCAATAATAAGAGTAAAACAAATCTAAATAAAAATAGTGAAATTTAAATGACCAATGATAAAATAATAAATAAATAACAATTTAACTATAATAAGGATAATAACAATCTGAAAAGTATTGTTCATGATAATTTTTTTTCTAAGTGGACAGAGTTTGATTAATAACCAACAATTAACGATTGATAAGAAAATAACGATTTAGCAATAATAAGAATAAAACAAATCTTGAAAGTAATGATTATGTTAATTCTTTTTGGTTGACAGAATTTGATTATTAACCATCGGTCAGTTCCACGATAACCCCTAAAATATTTACACAACCGTGACGTTCTCATTTCTACAAAATGAAGACCATATTGCCATTAACATTACCAGGACTATCCATTAGTATAACAGTAAGCATTGTGTTACAATAACATTCCGAATGCAGTAAAGGCTCGGAGCTTTAGCGTTCTATAGTTTTTTTTTTTTACACTAACATTAACCTTGCTTTTCATTTTATGATATAATAATTTGCAAAAATAATATCATCGATTTACATTTCTGTCATCTAACAACAACATTATATTAGCTCATAATGGCGCTAGCAGTACCCTAAAACACACTGGCACCACATTTTATATTATGATCGATTTAGCACACAGAATATCACCAAAACCCATTCCGGTTATCTACATTAGCATTGCAGTTGTTTTATGGTACTAACATCACCTTAAACCAGAATCAACGTCATAATTCATATTTTAACAATATTGCAACAGAGATTCAAATAAAATTTTATTCCTTTTTTATCAGCACTAATGATGTTATCATAACCAAACCTAGCGGCAGTGGGGGGGCTACACACCAGATGGAAAGGGCGCCACAGGCGCGCAGGCCAGAACCACGCCTCACAGAGGAAACCTTTAATAATGCTGTCATAGTTTAAGGGTTCGCCCAAAAACGGTGTGACAGTTGGGGACCGGGTGACGGCACGTGCGTTGAAGTGTGTTGTTCATGGGCATGATAAACTAGAGTGAAAATCCATATTCAATCACTCGAAGGGCCAGGCACCTTCGTTTGAAAAAGCCATAACGAAGTCAGAGGCATTCAGTTGAAATGCCAGAAATGCTTCAACTACCAGGATTAAATGCGAAGATTGTTTTTTATATTTAAAACAACAGTGGCAGGGATAAGTAGCGCCACGATCAAGCAGAGATACCACTGCCCAGCTACTACCTCACACTACTCCCCAAGAAGGGCCACGCAAACAGTGAAAAACAATGTTATCTTAAACAGTTTGTTTGACACATTTGTTAAGAGGGTTTATTTGACCACCAGGAAGATCTCGCACAACAAGGTGAAGCCAATGTGTTTGCAGACAATAGTTGTTTTTCCATAGAGGTTGTTTGTTGAAGCCTTCAACATATTTTGTTTCTAAAGCAAGTACAAACAGTGTCAAAAATTAATCCCAAAGAGCCCTAATCCACCGAAGCCTCGATTTTCCTATTATGTATAATAATAATAAATATCTCTCACACACATCATTTAGAATCTATATCAGAAAATATACCATGTGAAGGAGAAAACTAATAGCTTCAAACATGAAAATGTTAGAGAAAAATATATCCTCGCCCTCGCCTCTCTGAAGAAACCTTAAAAAGATCATTTCTACGTTAGGTACAAAATTTACGAGGTATAAATAAAACTTGAGAAGTAAAGTGGACATACGAGGAAAATTATCGGGAAATTACCCTAAATTTTTTTGACATAGTCACCACTACAATTCCATATTTGAATCAGAAACTACCCAAGCAAATACTCAAAATGCAGAGGACTGAACTACAATATAAGATAACAGTATTTTTCACTCATGAAATGCGCCTATAGCACATACACCACAAATTCCAAACATCTTTTTA
>ML817042.1:26697-47772 GCA_009831015.1 Picea engelmannii | reverse complement strand
ATGTTGTATGGTTGCGGGTGTGGTGTTGTCGACAATCCCAACTGTTTGATGACCTCTGCTGAGATGAGGTTCTTCTGGCTTCCGTTATCAACAATAAAATGCAGCGGGGTCCCCTTCACCTACATCTGTGAATGAAAAAGGCACTCCCCCTCTTCTGGATCTGTTGTTTCTTCTGGTTGAATTGTTGTGGTCACGACAATAGAAGTGGGGTATGCGTCGATGATTTGTCTTTTACCAGTATTTTCAGAATCATATTTTGAATCAGGGTTCAACTCCTTATCTTTGATCACGGCCACCAATGACTATTTTGAGTGACATTCATCTGTGTTGTGCCAGGGGCTTTTGTGGAAATCACACCATTTTCTGGTGTCCTTCTTTGTCTTCTCGTGACCCTGCTTTTCTTGTGGCTTGGACTGGTTTTCAGGAGACTATTTGTTGGGGTTGCCTTTGTCATACTTTGGTTGTTGTGGATTTGGAGACCTGAACTCCTGTTTGTTCTGGTGCTTAAATTTATGCTCAATTTTAACAGCATATCGATAGGCAACACTGAGTGATGAGATGTCCATAAAATCCATTTCAGTTTGGATGTATCTGTGTAGAGCCCCACGGTATTTCAGAACCAAATGTCGTTCGGAGTCTTTGATACCTAGCTTGGTGCGCAAGGTATGGAAGGTATTGGTGAACTCTGAAATTGCTTGGCCCCTCTATTGCCACAGTGTGGTCCATCTCATGTATTGTTCCTCATAGTTGCCAACAGAGTACTACTGTTCCTTTACCGTATCCACAAAAAAATCTCAAGTGGGATCGACCCCATATATTCCAGACTCCTCTGTGCAACTCTACTCCCAGTAAGTTTCCCACCAATGTTTGACATGGGGGAGAGCCTTAAGGAGTGCGAAGGTGATCTTTTCCTTGTCTGAAAAATTATGCATAGAGAAATAACCTTCTAGCAGATTTAACCATTTATCTAGGGCATCTGCATCTATTTGACCTTCAAATACAAGAATATCAAAATTAACATGTACCTTGAAAGGCGAGGTTCCTCCAAAGTGATTGCTTGATGAAGATGTGCTTGATGCTATCGACAGGCGTTGAAGGATGTGGGAAAAATTCTCCATCATTTCATCCCTTTGTCGCGTGAGAGCTTACTCAAGTAATAGATTGATAGGATCGTCTGCTCCGTCGATCTTCTTTTCTTCCGCCATTGAGGGTTTCTTAGGTGTGCGAGAGATATTGTCTTCAAGAGAGACAAGCTCGAGACCCAACTTGCTATACTCGGACCTCGTCGGGGAAATGCACTGAAAAAAAATGATCAAGAGCAGCATGCTCTGATACCACTGATCCGAATTATTTTCGGCAGGAAATGAGAGCGGAGATATAATAAAGAAATGCACAGAGATATTGCAGATATTCAATAATATAACAGAAATGTATCAGAGATGCAACCATAAAAATAGATATACAGTAATACACGATTTCTATTAATCAGAGAAATGTACAGTGACTGTAAAAATATAGAGTGAAAGACTCGCTAGAATGGTGGCAGCTTATCTCTGAGAAGAGATGTGACGGCTACTCGCATTCGCAAGAAGATGGCTACAATGAGGCTCTGAAGGCCTTTTTACAATAAACAGGAATGTAAAAGGTCTTAGACATCTAAAAACCTAACCCTAGGAGATGAAGTGCCAAAAGTCATGTGGGCCCCGTTTGGGTAAGTTAGTACATTAATTCCCGGGGTCGTAACTTTTTCATACGATCTCCGTTTTAGGCGTGTGATAGCTCGTTGGAAAGGTATTGTCAAGGAGATTAATTTTGGGGGCTCAATGATGCCTTTTGTTATAATTGAGAACCTGGATCTCGAAAATCCTTCATTTGGACCCTCAAAATGGCCCCGGAAGTTAAAACCTGCTAAAAGTAGTAAATTGCCAAAATGGCTAGAAAATTATTTTGAGCCATTTAGAAAAGGTGGGTGGCCACCGATATCCACTTGGATCAGATGTGCCCTCTAGGATGCACCACGTGCTCCAAGGGTGCCACTCGCCTCATTCATTTCCTTTGCGCGACGTTCCCTTTAGTATGCACCATGTGCTCCAAGGGTGCCACTCGCTTCTTGTGTTTCTTTTGTGCGACATGCCCTTTAGGATGCACCACGTGCTCCAAGGGTTCCACTCACTAACTGGACTGATTGGTAGACATCTATAACCACTAGAGTCAACACTCCGCCAGGTGAACTTGTGGGAGACTAAGGGCTCTAAGGAATAAGGCCCCCGCCTTATTGCGCGCCCCCTAGAATCATCGTGAGCGACTGTCACAGTCTTCCCTCATTACATCATGGATTCTCTCGAACTAGGTAATCATTAACCTACAGTTCGAGCCACGGTGGGAGTGCTAGCAGGCGGTGGCAGGGATGTTGTCCACCCCTCTCCCTCAACCTCTCTGGAAATCATGTGTGGCCTCTTTACTCCATATGTGAGTCTGATCGGCAAGCTATCGTCATCCTGAATCATCAACAATCATGTCAGAACATGTCAACATCATATCATCAAATCAATGAAATATCATAGAAAATAAATCAACCCAAATAGCACACTCCTTGACTCAATCCGGAGTCCAAGGGGTTCCACCGATGCCTCTACATCCTCAAGGTCCAAAAACCCTGCGCACTCAATAAAACTGAGTCAATAGCACCTGTCTACATCAAAAGGTAAAATATCAGGTCGTCTATCATAACGCATCACAATCAAGTATGAATGTTTCAACATCAGAAAAGTCCAGATCACTTGCGAGCAAGTGTCCTCAAAGAATAAGTTTTCTCAGTGCGCCAGAGCGGGATATTATAGTTCTCCAACTTCACATGGCCATAATTATCTAACTGTGAGGAGTTATGTGATGTTCCACATACCACCAGAAATGGCATGACATTTAATATCCATATAGAATAGTATTACCTATAAATATATCAAAACTCAAACCATTTTCCATCAAGCAAACTTAGTTCCATTAGCCAAACCTTTGTTCTACTGGAATTCGCTACCAGACTTTCTTCAAGGGTTGAAATCAATGAAAGCAAACCCAATTAGTCAACATGGAATGAATGTTGACTTCATGTAGATTCCTTACTAAGTTTGTACCTATATTGTCGAACTTTTCTTATTATTATTAACTTTTTACTTTAGTTAATTGTTGCTATTGGGAGAGTTTACATTTTTACTTAAGAATGCACATTGAAATCCAAACCTAATGCACATTAATCATTATGTTGAGAGTCATATATATTGTATGAATTATCGAGGATTACTACATTTAGATTATAGTTTATTACTTAGTCACTTATGTGTGAACATTGATTCTATTTTTCTCTCTCCTCTCTCTCTTTTGTAATTAGCTGTTGTAGTATCTCCTTATCACAATTTCGTCTTGGATTGTGGTTTAATACTACTTGGTATCAAAGCCATTATTGTGAGGGAGTATTCACTTTTATTGTAGGTTTATAGATCAAATTGGATAGCCCAGACATAACTACAGATCAACCATCTTCTTAAGTTATATTGACACCCTTAAACTACTTTCAGTGGAAGCCCAAGGTATAGTTTCTACTTCAAATAAAGGGTTTGTATAGGATGACCATGTGAACTGAGCTCAAGCCTACTTCATACATAAATAAAGAAAAGTACTTCAACAAAATGGATGAAGAATATGAGACATTGTTCTTTAGAATCTCTCCATATATCCTGTTTAATGTCGATCCTTGCAATACTCCTAATGCTTTTTGAACAAAGTTGAAGGATTTTCTACGAAAGAAAGACAATCTAAGAGTTCATTATGTAGAGAATGATCTACATGCATTGAATCCAAGATATTTCAAGACACTACATGACTACCTCTGTAAGCTTAGAACATTTCTTTCTCATGTTAAGTCTTGTGGAATTTATAAGAAAGATGAGAAATTAATATTTTCCATTCTAATAAAATTAGAACCATAGTATTTTCTATACATTTCTTCTTTTCATACTACCAGGTTAGTTATGGGGTCTACATGGAAGATGTGATACCTAGATTATTCCATGGAGTCACTTATCCATAAGAAAACAAAACTTGTCCAAATAGGGGCACTTAAGAATTCCAAGCCCCATGCACTTACAGTTTAAGGAAGTTCAAAGAAGAATAAATAGAAAAACAAGGGAAAGAAGGACCAAGATAACAAGAAGGAAGGTAAAAAAAATCGACGTATGAGAGTTCAAGTTCCAAGTAATCAAAAGGAAAGAAGGAGAATACAAAGTGTTTCTATTGTAATATGGGGTTCAATCCTAAGAGTTCTTGCATGAAAAATACAATATATCTCATGGAACAAACACTTGAGAGACATCACCCCGAGGACTTTATTCCAGATAATGCAAGGAGAAAACCATCATTACAAAGAGGTAATGGGTATGCATTACTTGCTATTTCATCTTCTCCTAATTCTTGGTTGCTTGATTTAGGGGCTAATCATAAGATGGCCTCATAAGATAGACCTTTATCATACATGGATACTTGTTCCATATCATTGATCTTCATGGGAGATGATTCTCCTGCATAGATTTGTGGTAGGGGTAGAGTTGATCTAGACCATGGATGATTCCAATATGTACTTCATGTTCTAAATATTTCAATGAATATTCTCTCCATCTATCAAATCACTCATTCAAGTTCAAGGAAGAAGTTGGAGTTCACTCTGGACTCAGTTATTATTTTCGACTTGTCATATGGTTCAAAAATTGTCGTTGGTGAGGTTAATCACCTTTCCATGTTGTACACATTGTCTCACTTCACTCATAAATATGATTATGCATCTCTTCTAACACATACTAATGAAAAGTCCAAGTTCTTTCATAAGAGTTTTGGGAATTTGAATTTTAAATATTTAGATCATCTTAGTAAGGATTACCCCACATTCATTATGCAGTTGAGTTTACTAGGGCTACATACAAGGAAGCCATCTTGAGGAGAAGTTAAACATAGGTAAATCATGGAGGGAATCATCACTTATAGAGTTAGTTAATATTGACATTACATGTTATTTCCCACACCCATATATCAATAAAGATAAGTATGTTCTTACTTTCATTGATGAATTTTCGATATATACATGGGTCTACTTTCTCAAATTAAAATATCAGGTCTTTGAGTGTCTTAAATATTTCAAGCATCTAGTTGAGAATTGGACAGGGAAGAGGATTAAGAATATTTTTACACATAATGGAGGATATTACGTGAATAAGTATTTTTATCATCTTTGATCAAAATCAGATATAGATTTGCATCACACAGTTTCGTATACTCCATAATAGAATGGGATAGTAGAGAGAAATAATGGGACATTGAGAGAGATGGCTAATTGTATGTTGTAGGCTAGAGAAATACCTCCAAAGTTATGGGCAGCAGTTATAAACTATGAATCCTAAATTCAAAATAGAGTTCCTAATAAATCAATTAAGGGAGTCATTCCATATGAGGCTTAGAGCATGAATAAACAAAAAGTCACTCGCTTCATAATTTTTTGTTCTCGTGCATGGGATAGGATACCTTCTGTAAGGAGTGTATTTTTGTTGGATATAAAGAGAGAGTGAATGGATATATGTTATTATATACTAATTTAGATACAATATTCATTCAAGGGAGTGTTATTTTTGAATAGGGTCCTTCATAGGTACTTCTGGGGAAATACACACATCCACCTCCATCGCCACTAGTTCTAGACGTTTGTGAGACTTCTTCCAACCATATTTTTTATCAGATATTTGAATATGATATATATGATATTTCTTAAAAAAAACAATATTTTTCATGTCTAAAGAATCAACCATGATGGGAACAACAAACTCTTTAGGCGACAAGTGATCTAGTGGGTGATAATGCCAATGCATAGAGAACTATATCTCAGTTTGTGGAGTCTCTGAAGGGTTTTACTACCATGGATTAATTGTTTCCTATTTATTTTTATATATTACTTGGATCATATCCTAAGTATTATATAGAGGTTAGTTGGGTGGAAGCTATGAAAGAGGAGTACATTTCCTTGATAGAGAACAACACATGAGAGTTGGTTCCTCTACCTTCTGTAACATCCCGCTCTGACACACTGGGAAAACTTATTCTTTTAGGACACTTGCTCACAAGTGATCTGGAATTTTATGATAGGAAAACATTTATCCTTGATTATGATGCCATATGATAGATGACATGATGGTTTACTGCTATGACATAGACAGGTGCTATTGACTCATTTTTACTGAGTGTGCAGGGTCTTTGACCTTGAGGATGGAGAGGCATCGACGAGACCCCTTGGACTTCGGATCGAGTCAGGGAGTGTGCTTTTGGGGTTGATTGTTTACTGTGATTCTAGTACATTTGATTATATGATATGATGTAGACATGTTTTGACACGATTCTTGATGATGAAGGATGACGATAGCTTGTCGACCAGACTCACATATGGAGTAAAGGGGCCACACATGACTACCAGAGAGGTTGAGGGAGAGGTGTGGACAACAAACCTGCCACAAACTACTAGCACTCTCGTCGTGGCTCAAACTGTAGGTTAATGATTACCTAGTTCGAGAGGATCCATGATGCCATGAGGGCAGACTGCAACAATCGCTCACGATGACTCTAAGGGGCACGCAATAAAGCGGGGACCTTATTCCTTATAAACCCTTAGTCTCCCACAAGTTCACCTGGCAGAGTGTTGACTCCAGGGGTTATTAATGTCTACCAGTCAGTGAAGAGGTGAGTGGAACCCTTGGAGTACGTGGTGCATCCTAAAGGGCACGTCGCACAAAAGAAATAAAAGAGGCGAGTGGAACCCTTAGAGGACATGGTGCATCCTGAAGGGCACACCATGTGAAATAAATACAAGATGTGAGTGGCACCCTTGGAAAAGGTGGTGTATCCTGAAGGGCACGTCGCACAAAAGAAACAAACGAAGTGAGTGGAACCGTTGGAGCACATGGTGCGTCCTGAAGGGCACGTCGCATTGATATTGATGAAGGAACAAACCTAGATGGCCCTAAGACTTTTAAGACATTAATAAATTAGTAAAACAACTTCGCTAAATAATTGTCACCCAGTTCAGAATCTAATTCCTAAGTCTAAAACTTCTCTATGGTAAAATTTTGTTTAACCTTAAGAAAAAGACCCTATAAAAATAAAAATAAAAATTTAAACTAAAAACCACTTAAGTAATAGTTTTAGTCTTCATAAATTTTTGGGGTAAAATGAAGAGAGTTATAATTTAATTAAAATGCATGGTTTTAAATTGTAAAGAAGAAATAAATTGTTTAACTTGTGAAAGTGTAAAAAGATTTCAAATTAATAATAAAAGGAGAAGAGTAAATAGCGCATCTGCCATTTTGGCCCTAATAAAAGGGGAAAGAAGGGAATAATAAAAAATTAGGAAACTAAGGAATGGGGGGAAAGATAATAAGGGAAAGAGGGGAACTTATGGTAAAAGGTGAGGTCAACATAGTAAGGAATCTGCAATTAAGAACCTTCTAAATTGAACGAAATTAGCAACTTCATTTTAGGGAAAGTATTTAAACCTGTAAGGGAATCTAGGAACACCTAGGAGTAATTTTAGGAGCAACTCTAGGTGGGTGAGGGAAATGAGACAATTAATAAATTTAAAGAAAATAATTATTAGAGGAAAGAGGGGGATGCATGACACTTGTGCGAAGGAGAATATTTAGAAGATCTTTATTAAAACTTAATTTAAATGTGATTTAGGGAAAGTTGGAGGTTCTAAAAACTCTATAAAAGAAAGGGAAGATGAGGAAGAAAGGGATCAATGGTTAGCGTAACATTACGCTGGCAAATTTGTGACTTGAATGATTACTTGTGGGGAGTTGGGATTTCCCATCTCAGTTAGGAGTGGTAGCTTGGCCTTGCGAGGCGAGCTGGGAAGCTAGACTTACCATCTGGATCGTGTGAGTCCCCTTTGTGGCTCGGGGGGCTAAGGGGGAAGTAGAGTACCCCTAGCATTGGCTGGGAGGTACCAGTCTAGTCTCAACGGTCGATGAGTGGGAGCTGAACAAATCACACGGATGTCATTCGAGGCAGGTGATAAGGAAACGGTGTGGTCTTTTACTTGGTAGAGTAGACTGCTTATTTATTTACTTCGCCAATTATAATTGTACTGTTGTAAAAAATTTATCTTAGCTGTTGTAATTTGGTAATGGGTGAACAAGAATTAGTTTATACTTCATCTAATTGCATTTATATCATTAAATGGCTACATCTGTGGTGGTCCTTAGTAGTTGATGTCTTCCACCTTGATGAGTGTTATTAACCCCAAAACCTGGTCATTTGCGTTGTTTTCCTTTCACCATGCGTCGTTCACCTTGCTGGAATTTCCCTATGGTTGTTCTACCCCTGTTGCCAACCCCACTTGCTTGTTCAACTTGCGCTTTTTAGCACAACCCAATCATTTGGTTTATCTTACTTCCTCGTTGGTGATTTGTGCGCCTTGTTGCGGTCGATTTTCTCTGTGTATTGTTATCCCTTCTCCCTACATTTTCGTTGAAAATCCATGTGTTTTCTTGGCTTATCACCCAACACTTCCTTGTATAAACCTCTGTAAATTGTTGATAAATCCCAGCACTTGCAGATACCATCTCGACAATTTTTTTATGAATCCCAGTGTCCAGTTGGGTATGTGAGGTCATTTATATTAATGAATGTGATTTAAATTGACTGTCATTTTATTAAGTGGAGGTTGTCTTTTTCTTTTCTTTACTTAATGTCTGCAATGGAGTTACTATAAGAACCTTCCTTATAAATGATTGAATTATGGTTTGCCTCTGCTATTTTACCGCTTGATATTAAATCTGGGCACCAATGTTGAGACCCATCCTTAATGGAAAACCAAAGCAATCCAAGATAGAAATATATGTTCTTGTTGGACAGTGATATGGTATCTATTTTGGCTCTGACGTTAACCATTTTTAAGACAACAAATTGGTATTTCATTTACTACCTTGCGTTCTAGTGAGTGATTTGTTGAGATGTGAGCATGTTGCATTTCCCAGTGGCCATTTAATTAAGCAATTTATGGATAGCATCCTTACTGGTGTTTTTAATTTCACTTGGCAACGATATGAATAGGATTTTAAACTAAGAGATCCCATGTTTGTTTCTGGATGCGTAACAACATTTAACAAGCGCTTTTAAACTTAGCATTGTTAGTAATTCCATTGTGCAAGTCCCCACCTTCCTTCCACTTAGCACCTGTTCTAGTCCATTGAGCCGAGCATATCCATTCTTGTAGACTACGAACCCTTCCTAGCAACTTCAGTAGACAACAATAACCTCATTCTTGGACCCAGCATATATTAATACTTGACAGCGTTCACGGATTTAAAGGGTGATGCACCGCAACGTCATTCCAAGATACATTTGGAATGAAGATTAATTGCATTTAAGGGTCCTGTGCATAGACTTAGCCTTGACACTCATGGTTGTATTTTTTATTATGCTAGAATAGACACTGTAGGTAGTTTCAATGCATGGTTATTTCCAAAATATATCTTCCAGGATTTTAACTGACAGAATGGTTGGGTGACATTTGAATTAGATGTAATTTATTTAAATGATAGTGAATGATAGTTTGAAATGACAATGGAATAGCATGAATCTTTAATGCCAGTTTTGGAGTTGTCCTAAATTAGAAAATGGTTTTTATTTCGATAGCAGTAACTTCATATATGAACCTTAAGCTTTTGACAATCGTACCCCCGTGCGTCTTGCCACTTGGACATAAATTTAATTACACCTGTGCGTCTTGTTGTTTGGACATAAATTCCTTTACACGTATGTGTCTTGATTTTTGGATAGAAATTTAATTAAACCTGTGTGTCTTGCTAATGGGATAGAAATTTTTACAGCTGGGCATCTTGCTTTTAGCGATTGATTGTTTTTATTTACAGCTGAATCTTGGTTGGTTATGAATTGTCTTTAATTATTATTGATCGGATTTTGTTGGAAGCAAGAATTCAAGGATTATACCTTATCATGAGATTCTATTATGGGAACACTTAAAGGTAAGCATGTATAAGATGAGACTTACATGGATTGACCTAGATTTCAATATGGACCAGAAATCAATTCTTCAACGTTTGTCCTGAGTAAAATGCTTGAGTTATCCTTAAGGTTTTTGAAAGTGAATTAAGATTTTAATGGAAGTCAATGGTCAAATTCTAATTATCCTTAGATTCTATTATACTATATGTCAATTCTTGAGTTCAATAAACTACTTCTTAAAATATTGAGAAACTTATAAGAATTGTTTTTGGAAATAAGTAATCAAGTTAGGCTTTCTTAGATATTTCCTTCATTGCATTCCGTTATTTTAAACAATTTAGAGCATAAGTGTGTATAAATGCTACTTTGTATATATCATAACCTAGTATTCAATACAAGCATAATTAAAATGTTTCAATATCCACTTTATGCAGACTACCTTAAAATGGTTGACTTTAAATAATCTTGATGGGTTTACAAATTTCGATGCTAGTGGAAGGAGGTGTCCTAGATGGTATTCATCTAGTCACCTAGCTTAGTCAGCTTGGACTTGAATATTTGGGGTGGGATGTAGATGCCTCCATGTTCCTTAGAACAGTCGGCAACCCTGAGACCTTAAATGGTTAAAATCAATGGGAACCTGGGATTGAGCATTGCTTATGTGTCTTGGAGGTCCTAACCATTGCAGGGTAGGAAGGGCGGGTAGTCAATCTTTTTATTTTTTCAGATGAGTGTTGTTGGTTATTGGCAGATGTTGATGTGCATCTTAGATCTTTAGGTTGATATAGAAGCTGCAATTGGTCATGATTTTTCATCACGTGGCAGCGTAGAGTATAATATCTTGTTACCCTTGTACACACGCACACACTTTGAAAGACAAAACAAAATAAAAAATTGCACTTGTTATAAGAGGTTTGTCAGCGTAACGAGGAGGATCGTTACATATGGTATCAGAGCGGGTTTGACCCACGACTTGGGATCTCTACGGCTTTCGTTGACATGATTTGATTTTAGTATTGATAATCAAGTTGATTGTGCGCGTGCAGGTAATCATGGTTAGAGGACATCACAAAAGCAGATGACGAGGTGCTAGGGGAGGAGGTGTGACACCTCCAGTAGCATCCACGCCTAAGGGCTCTAACCCCCGGGGAGAGGAACAGGTTCTCGGACAGGAGCAGATAGCAATTGGTGGCATAGTTGGGATGATGAGATCTTTTCAGCGCATGTCCAAGGCACTAATCAACCACTCGGACAAGGATGACCTCAGGGCGTCAGCACCCACTAAGGTTCCACCGCACGCAATGGTTGTTACTGGTAGAATTAATCATGAACTCGAGAAAGTCAAATTTCCCAAGTTCTTTGGTGCCTTGAACAGTGTAGCCGCTGAGGCATGGTTGGAGAATATGGTGATGTGCTTCGCACTTCGTTATTATACCTCCAACATGAAGGTCCACATGGCAGTATTTCAACTGAAGGGGAGCGCTCTTCTATGGTGGAAGACTCTCCTACCACAGCTGAACATGGCCGTTGAAGATGTGTCATGGGAACTGTTCGAGGAACGGTTCTGAGAGAGGTACCTTTCAAAGGAATTCATTGAGTGTCAGCTCAATGAGTTCAATGCATTACGACAGGGAGGTCATACGGTGCCCAAGTACGAGGCACATTTTATGGAGCTACTTCGGCATGCTTCACACCTTAACACAGAGAAGCTTAAGATCAACTATTTCGTGTTCGGCCTTAACAGAAGCCTGTGTGCAAAGGTTAGAATTTTGATGCCTCAAAACTTGCACGGTGTCGTCTAGAAGGCCCTCATAGAAGAGGAGGAGCTTATCAGTGGGGGTCACACAAGGACTCCAGCGAGACTAGAAGGGTAGGGTTCATTTGGAACACCACAACATCAGACACCAGCAAGACATACTCCAAGATATCATGGCTTCCAGAGGGGATCCACTTTCACTACACCCTGGAAACCGCCACCTCAGTAGCGGACCTCTTGTCGGGGACCACAGCATCGGCAGTAGCATCGCCTGCAGCAGTAGCAGTTTAGTCTTGTTCAACAAAATAGACTAGGGTTCCAGGCCAATGATCCATCATATTCTACTTCGGGTACCAGGACTACTGGGCCGAAGAAGGGGTGTTGGACGTGTGGGGAGCCACACTACCAGCGCGACTGTCCTATGGAGAGGACCAGACTGTCTCGATCAGCTGGACCCACTACAGTGGGAGACATGGGCAAGGCCCATCAGATTCATGCAGTGGTGAATAACTGCCAGGCAGAGCACCATTCGACTGTGCTCGAGACGACAGGTGCCATCGCTGACCAGACCCTTAGTGTTTTGATAGATCACATTGCTACTAAGAGTTTCATTTCTGGTGCAGTGCTAGAAAGGATTAAGGTAAAGGTAGATGATCAGAATGAGTTTAGCTTTATAGTGATCGCTTCAGGAGCCAAACAGAAGGTTGGAGGAAAGGTTACGGGTTGTGCCCTTAACCTGGGAGAGTTTGTCACGAGGACCAACTTGTACGTTACGATCTTAGGATCTTACGATGTTGTAATTGGTATGGATTGGTTGGAATCACACGAGGCGATACTCAATTGTAAGACAAAACAATTGATCTTGGTCGATGATGAGAGACAGAGATGTGTGATTGTAGAACAAAACCAGGGAGTTTCCCTGAGGTTCGTCTCTTCCTTACAACTACAGAAGAGTCTGCGCAAGAGGTGTAATATTTATGTGATCCTTGCACTAAACGAGAAGGGAGTAGCGAAAGGTCTAGAATACCTTCCGGTGGTGAGAGAGTTTACAGACGTATTTCCAAAGGAGTTACCTGGGATGCCGCCGGAAAGGGAATTGGAGTTTACCATAGACCTGAAAGCGGGGACCGAACCAATAGAAAGAACACCTTATAGGATGTCGACCCCGGAGTTGCAAGAGTTGAAAATGCAACTGAAGGAGTTGATAGACCTAGGACTGATATTTCCTAGTGTGTCACTGTGGGGTGCACCTATTATTTTTATATGAAAGAAGGATGGATCATGGAGGCTTTGCATTGACTACCATCAACTAAACAAGGATACGATCAAGAATCAGTATCCCTTACCAAGAATTGATGATCTATTCAATCAAATTAAGGGTGCGACAGTGTTCTCCAAGATCGATTTGTGATCAGGGTATCACCATTTGCAGATCAAGGAGGATGACGTCCCTAAGACTTCCTTTAAGATGAGATTTGGAAATTACGAGTTTACTATTTTGTCGTTTGGACTGACAAACGCCCCAGGAGTATTTATGAGTTTGATGAACGGGGTGTTCAACAAGTACTTGGACAAGTTCGTCCAAGTATTCATTGACAATATTTTGATCTACTCTCGGATGACGGAGGAGCATGAAGAGAACTTGCGCTTGGTACTACAGTGTCTATGAGAGCACAAATTGTATGGGAAGTTGTCCAAATGATCTTTTTATCAATCGAGTATTCACTACTTAGGGCATGTCATTTCCGACGAAGGTATCACTGTGGAACCAGCCAAGGTTGAGGCTATTATGGAATGGCCTGCGTCAATGAATTTCACAGAGGTGCATAGCTTTATGGGTTTAGCAGGATACTATCGACAGTTGATTGAGGGATTTTCGAAGATAGAAAACTCAATCATGGAATTACAGAAGAAAAATAAGAAGTTTGTTTGGACCGAGAAATGTGCGGAAGTATTTCGGAGGCTTAAAGAGTTGTTGACAACAATGCCAATACTAAAGTTCCCTGACATGGACGTGGACTTCTTGGTATGCACAGACACATCCAAGGAAGGTGTAGGTGGAGTCTTGATGGAAGACAAACGAGTGATTGCTTACATTTTGAGGAAATTGAGAAGGCATGAGGAGAACTACGCGATGCACGATTTGGATTTATTAGCCATCGTATATGCCTTGAAGGTTTGGAGACACTACCTTGTTGGATGAAAATTTGAACTAGGGACTGATCATTGTGGAATACAACACATTTTTACGCAATGTGACCTAAATGCGCGACAACGGCATTGGTCGGAATTGCTTAGCAAGTATGACTTTGAGATTACTTACATAAATGGAATGGTGAACCGAGTGGCGGATGCTTTGAGTCAGAGACCACGCATCTTTTCAGTGTTGCCTCTTCAGACGAATCTACATGAGAAGATTCTCACTTTATAGTGTGACGATGATTGGTACAAGGAGTTTGAGCATTTTATCAGACAAAACACAATGATGATACCACGATATGAGGGATATTCAGTTGATAGCGATGGGTTGCTAAGGTTTAAATGTCAAATTTACTTACCGCCAAATGACAAGTTGAGGATGTTGATCCTGAGCAAGGCTCATAGAGTTGTTTACATGGCTCACCCGGGAGTCACAAAGATGAGGGAAGACCTTAAGCCCTTATTCTTTTGGAAGGGAATGAAGGCTGACATAGTCAACTGTCTAGCCATATGTCTAGAGTGTCAGCAGGTAAAGGCTAAACATAGACACCCAGCATGATTACTTCAACCACATGCCATCCCGGAATCGAAATGGGAGGTTATTTCGATGGATTTTATTGTTGGATTGCCACTAACGGCAAGGAGACATGACTCAATTTTTTCATAGTAGACACTCTGACGAAGAGTGCTCACTTTATTCACTTTATGCATGGTTATTTCCAAAATATATGTTCCAGGATTTTAACTGACAGAATGGTTGGGTGACATTTGAATTAGCTGTAATTTGTTTAAATGATAGTGAATGAAGGTTCGAAATGACAGTGGAATAGTAGGAATATTTAATGCTAGTTTTGGAGTTGTTGTAAATTAGAAAATGGATTTTATTGCAATAGCAGTAGCTTCATATATGAACCTTAAGATTTTGACAACCGTACCCCCATGTGTCTTGTTGCTTGGATAGAAATTTAATTACACCTGTGTGTCTTGCTGTTTGGATAGAAATTCCTTTACACATGTGCGTCTTGTTGTTTGGATAGAAATTTAATTACAACTGTGAGTCTTGCTGATGGGACATAAATTTTTACACATGGACGTCTTACTTTTAGCGATTGATTGTTTATATTTATAGCTGAATCTTGGTTGGTTATGAATTGTCTTTAATTATTATTGATTGGATTTTGTTGGAAGCAAGAATTCAAGGATTATACCTTATCATGATATTTTATTATGGGAACACTTAAAGGTAAGCGTGTATAAGATGAGACTTACATCGATTGATCTAGATTTCAATATGGACCAGGAATCAATTCTTCAATGTTCATCCTGAGTAAAATGCTTGAGTTATCCTTAATGTTTTTCAAAAGTGAATTAATATTTTAATGGAAGCCAATGGTCAAATTCTAGTAATCCTTAGAGTATATTATACTATATGTCAATTTTTGAGTTCAATAAACTACTTCTTAAAATATTGATAAACTTATAAGAATTGTTTTTGGAAATAAGTAATCAAGTTAGGCTTTCTTAGATATTTCCTTCATTAGATTATATTATTTTAAACAATTCAGAGGGTAAGTGTGTATAAATGCTACTTTGTATATCATAACCTAGTATTCAATACAAGCGTAATTAAAATGTTTCGATATCCACTTTATGGAGACTACCTTAAAAGGGTCGATTTTAAATAATCATGATGGGTTTATAAATTTCGATGCTAGTGGAAGGAGGTGTCCTAGATGGTCTTGATGTGGTCACCTAGCTTAGTCGGCTTGGACTTGAAGGTTTGGGGTGGGATGTAGATGCCTCCATGTTCTTCAGAATAGTCGCTAGCCCTGAGACCTTAAATGGTTAAAATCAATGGGAACCTGGGCTTGAGCATTGATTATGTGTCTTGGAGGTCCTAACCATTGCAAGGTAGGACGGGCAGGTAGTCAGTCCTTTTATTTTGTCAGATGAGTGTTGTTCTTTACTGGTAGATGTTGATGTGCATCTTAGATCTTTAGGTTGATATAAAAACTGCAATTGGTCATGATTTTTCATCACGTGGAGGCAAATAGTATAATATCTTGTTACCCTTGTACACACGCACACACTTTTAAAGACGAAAAAAAAAAACAATTTCACTTGTTATAAGAGGTTTGTTAGCATAAGGAGGAGGATCGTTACATATGGTATCAGAGTGGGTTCGACCCATGACTTGAGATCGCTACGACTTTCGTTGACATGATTTGATTATACAGTTGTTAATCGAGGTGATTGTGTTCATGTAGGTAATCATGGTTAGAGGACGCCACGGAGGCAGACGACGGGGTGCTAGGGGAGGAGGCGTGACACCTCCAGTAGCATCCATGCCTGAGGGGTCTAACCCCCAGGGAAACAAGCAGGTCTTTAGACAAGAGCAGATAGCAGTTAGCGACGTAGTTGGGATGATGAGATATTTTCAACAAATATTTGAGGCATTGATCAGTCGCTTGGACAGAGATGAGGCCAGGGCACCAACAGCTGCTGAGGTTCCACCGCGCACACTAGCCGTTACTGGTAGCATTCATCGTGAACTCAAGAAAGTCAAATTTCCTGAGTTCTTTGGTGCCTTGGCTGGCGCAGACACCAAGGCACGGTTGGAGAATATGGTGATGTGCTTCGCACTTCATGATTATAGCTCCATCATGAAGGTCTACATGGCGGTCTTTCAACTGAAGGGGAGAACTCTTCTATGGTGGAAGACGCTCCTACCACAGCTAAACATGGTTGTTGAAGACGTTTCATGGGAACTGTTCAAGGAACGGTTTCGAGAGAGGTACCTTTTAGAGGAATTCATTGAGCGTCAACTCAATGAGTTCAACACATTACGACAGGGAGGTCGTACGGTGCCCGAGTACGAGGCACATTTTATGGAGATACTCTGGTATACTCCACACATTAACACAGAGAAGCTTAAGGTCAACTGGTTCGTGTTCAGCCTTACTGGAAGCCTACGTGAAAAGGTTAGGATTTTCATGCCTCAAACCTTGCACGATGTCGTCCAGAAGGCCCTCATAGTAGAGGAGGAGCTTATCAGTGGGGGTCATACCAGGACTCCAGCGAGAACAACAGGGCAGGGTTCATCTAGGACATCGTAAAATTAGACACCAGTGAGACATGTGCTTGGATATCGTGGCTTCCATATGGGATCCACTTTCACTACACCTCGCCGACCGTCGCCTCAGTAGCGGACCCCTTATCGGGGACCATCACATCAGTAGTTTAGGCCTGTTCAACAGAACAGACAAAGGTTCCAGGCCAGTGGGCTCTCATCTTCTACTTCGGGTACTAGGACTACTGGGCCAAAGAAGTGGTGTTGGACATGTGGGGAGCCACGCTACCAGTGAAATTGTCCTATGGAGAGGACCAGAGTGTCCGGATCAGCTGGACCCACTACAGTGGGAGACATGGGTAAGGCCCATCGAATTCATGTAGTGGTGAATAACCACCAGGCAGAGCACCAGTCGACTGTGCTCGAGACGACAGGTACCATCGTTGACCAAACCCTTATTATTTTGATAGATCCTGGTGCTACTAAGAGTTTCATTTCAGGTGCAGCGCTAGAAAGGATTAAGGTAAAGGCATTCAATCATAATGAGTTTAACTTCGTAGAGATGGTTTTAGGAGCCAAACAAAAGGTTGGAGGAAAGGTTACGGACTGTGCTCTTAACCTGGGAGAGTTTTCCAAGAGGACCAACATGTACATTATGATCTTAGGATCTTACGATGTCGTAATTGGTATGGATTGTTTTGAATCACATGAGGCGATACTCAACTGTAAGACAAAACAATTGAGATTGGTCGATGATGAGGGATAGAGACGTGTGATTGTAGGATGGAACTAGGGAGTTTTCCTGAGGTTTGTCTCTTCCTTACAGCTACGGAAGAGTATGCACAAGGGGTGCAAGCTTTATGCGATCCTTGCGCTAAACGAGAATGGAGTAGCAAAAGGTCTAGAACACCTTCCAATGGTGAGAGAGTTTGCGGATGTATTTCCAGAGGAGTTACCTTGGATGTCACTAGAAAGGGAATTGGAGTTTACCATAGACCTGAAACCGGGGACCGAACCGATAGAAAGAACGCCTTATAGGATGTTGACCCCATAGTTGTAAGAGTTGAAAATGCAATTGAAGGAGTTGCTAGACCTGGGACTGATACGTCCTAGTGTGTCACCATGGGGTGCACCTGTTATTTTCATACGAAATAAGGATGGATCATGGAGGCTTTGCATTGACTACCGTCAACTGAACAAGGCTATGATCGAGAATCACTATCCCTTACCAAGAATTGATGATCTGTTCAATCAAATGAACGGTGTGATGGTGTTCTCTAATATCAATTTGTGAACATGGTATCACCAGTTGTGGATCAAGGAAGATGACATCCCTAAGGCCACCTTTAATACAATATTTGGACATTACAAGTTTACTGTTTTGTCGTTTGGACTGACAAATGCCCCTAGAGTATTAATGCGTTTGATGAATGGGGTGTTCTGTGAGTACTTGGACAAGTTCGTCCAAGTATAAATTGACGATATTTTGATATACTCTCGGATGACGGAGGATCATGATGAGCACTTGCGCTTGGTACTACAGTGTCTGCGAGAGCACAAATTGTATGGGAAGTTCTCCAAATTCTCTTTTTATGAATCAAGGATTCACTACTTAGGGCATGTCATCTCTGGCGAAGGTATCGTTGTGGATCCAGCCAAGGTCGAGGCTATTATGGAATGGCCTGTGCCGATGAATGTCACATAGGTGCTTAGCTTTATGGGTTTAGCAGGATACTATTGATGGTTTGTCGAGGGATTTTCGAAGATAGAAAATCCAATCACGGAATTGCAGAAGAAAAATAAGAAGTTTGTTTGGACCGATAAATGAGTGGAAGCGTTTTAGAGGCTTAAAGAGTTGTTGACAATAGTGCCGATACTAAAGGTCCCTGACATGGATGCAGACTTCTTGGTATGCACAGACACATCCAAGGAAGGTGTAGGCAGAGTCTTGATGAAAAACGGATGAGTGATCGCTTACATCTCGAGGAAATTGAGAAGTCATGAGGAGAACTACACAACGCATGATTTGGAGTTATTAGCCATTGTATATGCCTTGAAGGTTTGGAGACACTACCTTGTTGGATGAAAATTTGAACTAAGGACTGATCATTGTGGACTACAACAAATTTTTACGCAAAGAGACCTGAACCCGCGACAATGGCATTGGTTGGAATTGCTTAGTGAGTACAACTTTGACATTAATTACATAAAGGGAATTGCGAACCGAGTGGCAGATGCTTTGAGTCGAATACTATGCATCTTTTCAGTGTTGCCTCTTCAGACGAATCTACGTGAAAAGATTCTCACTTTACAGCGTGACAATGATTGGTACAAGGAGGTCGAGGGTTTTATCGGACAAAACACAATGATGATACCACGATATGAGGGATATTCATTTGATAGCGATGGGTTGCTAAGGTTTAAAAGTTGAATTTACATACCGCCAAACGAGGAGTTGAGAATGTTTATCCTGAGCGAGGCTCATAGAGCGGTTTAGATGGCTCACCCAGGAGTCATGAAGATGAGGGAAGACCTTAATCCCTTATTCTTTTGGAAGGGAATGAAGGCTGACATAGTTAACTATCTGGCCAGATGTTTAGTGTGTCAGCAGGTAAAGGATGAACATAAACACCGAGCAGGATTACTTCAACCACATGCCATCCTAGAATCAAAATGGGAGGTTATTTCGATGGATTTTATTGTTGGATCTCCACTGATGGAAATGAGACATGAATCAATTTTTTTTGTAGTAGACACTCTGACGAAGAGTGCTCACTTTATTCATGTGCATACAATGTATTAGGCACCTGACATAACGAGATTTCTCATCAGTGAGATTGTGAGGCTACATGGCATGCCTAAGAGGATTATATCCGATCAAGGATCAGTGTTTACTGGATGATTTTGGACAAGTTTCCAAGAGGCCTTGGGAGACCAACTTAAATTTAGTACTGTGTATCACCAGGATTCTGATGGGTAGATAGAATGAACAAACCAAACCTTGGAAGACATGTTGCGCATGTACTTGATGGACCAACAAAAGAATTGGGAAGAATTATTGCCACTAGTAGAGTTCACTTACAACAACAGTTACCAGAGAACCATTAAGATGGCACCTTTCGATTTTCTTTACAGGCGACCGTGTCGGATGCCCTTGAGTTGGGATCGGCTTGAGGATAGGGTCCTAGTGGGACCATAAGCGATCCAAGAAATGGAAGAGAAAATGCAAACCATAATACAAAGGATTAAAGAAGTGTAGGATCGACAGAAGAGTTATGTCGATGCGCACCGAGTCGACCGTAGTTATGAGGTTGGTGATCGAGTCTTCTTGCATGTTAAACCGCATAAGAGTTCGATCAAGTTTGGAAAGGGAGCTAAACTCTCTCCTAGGTTTGTGGGACCTTTCAAGGTCATGTAGAAGAAGGGGCCCATGGCCTATCGACTAGCCTTGCCTGATTATTTGAGGCATATAAGCAATGTTTTTCATGTATCTGTTTTGAGACATTATATTAGTGATCCTACACATGTGATTGACATGAGTTCCTTGCACATATTGAATGAGCGAGTGCTCACCGCTGAGCTAGTTCGCATCTTACATCATCATGTTAGACAGTTACGATGTCGAATGGTAGATTAGGTCAAGGTCCAGTGGGACAATTATAGTCCACACTCGGTGACCTGGGAGGACGCATATGATATGTGCCAACAGTTTCAATTTGTGTTTGATAGATAGACTTATCATACTGTGATACACTTATTTCAGCATTTATACTAGGAAACTTTGGGACGAAGTTTAGACCAAGAGGGCGTGTATGTAACATCCCACTCTGGCGCATTGAGAAAACTTATTCTTTGAGGACACTTGCTTGCAAGTGATCTGGACTTTTATGATAAGAAAACATTTATCCTTGATTATGATGCAATATGATAGATGACATGATGTTTTACTTCTTTGACATAGACAGGTGCTATTGACTCGGTTTTACTGAGTGTG
>ML817042.1:11378-22509 GCA_009831015.1 Picea engelmannii | reverse complement strand
AAACTATAATTTTCTTTTAGTAGCTAAAGGTTTCTCCAAGGTACAAGGCATTGACTATGAGGATAATTTTGCATCGGTTGCCAAGATTTATTCCATTCAATTAGCTCTAGATATTGCAACAACTAGAAAGTGGGAGGTACAATATATGTATGTGAATAATGAATTATTTCATAGATATATTAATGAGGATATATATATGGAGCATCTAGAGGGATATGTTCATGATCCATCGTTAGTGTGTAGGTTGAGGAAGTCATTCTACAAACTTAAGTAGGCACCTCGGGCATGGTATGCTAAAATGGACTTGTATATTTTGTCTAGAGGTTTTCTTGAATGTATATCATATCCTAATGTGTATATGATGAGAAAAATTTATTCTCTTTTATTGATAGTTCGATATGTATATGATTTACTCATCATAGGGAGCTCAACCTATTGCATTACTTTATTGGTCTGGAAATCAACCAAAATGATTTAGGAATCAATATGTCTCATTCCAATTATTCCAGATATCTACTTGATATGTTTCATACGAAATATTTTCATATAGATCCAACACTATTTCAGTCAGGGGTTAAACTAGAGGATGTTGGTGCAACATCTTTAGTTGATTGTACTAGATATCGACACTTGGTGGTGAGTGTTCTATACCTTACACACTCTGGACCAAAAATTTATTATGAAGTTGGATTAGTTTATAGGTACATGTAGCAGGCTCATGAGATTCACAAGAAGGAAGAAAAGAGGATTATCAGATATGTCAAGGGGACTACTAGTTTGGGTATACACTATGCAACAAGATCTTCCTTGTATCTTTTTGGTTACAAAAACTCATATTGGGCAAGCGATAGCATTGATCGCAAGTCTACTTTAGGATATGTCGTCTACCTTGGATAGAGACCTATCTATTGGTCAAGTAAGAAGAAATAAAAAATCACTTTATCATCATCAGAGGAAGAGTACAAGGGTGCAATGAATGTTAATAATCAAGCTATTTGGTTGCAACCTTTTCTTATAGAGTTGGGAGTTCATTTTCATCATCTGATAGTTATATTGTGTGATAATAATATTTCCAGTGTAATCAAATTTCCAATGAGTCCAATAAACCATTTGACTTAGAACCATAAGTCCATGCATGCCGGTATTTAAAATAATTTAAAGAGGGTATAAAATATGTGACAAAACGTTAGCAGGCATATTGTACTTACAACTACAAATGATGATCATGCTAAGACTTACACGATTTGAGATCTTGGAAAAATAAGAATCCATCCAACTTTCTATTAGATATTAAAACTCATGAAAAGACTCCAACTGGTTGAGAATCAAAATTTGTTCTTATATGAGATCTGCATTATTGATAATATTATATATTTCCTCATGTTCTCCTTAAAAAAACTCATTAAGATCATACACTTCATAATAAACAGAAGCAAGTTGTCAGATAGTTGGCTTAGGTTTATGGACATATGATATGGATCATTGGTTGTCATTGATGCCAACCATTGGAGGTGTTGTAGATTGATGTCAACCCTTAGTGATTGATGTCAACCCTTGGAGAAAGTATCATAGAGAATTCTGGTAGCACAAAGATTCAGGTAATGGACCCAAGTTTGTTTGATGTATAATGCTATGAGTTTTAATGTATTTGAAGGTAACAATATTCTAGAAGGGATAACATGTCATGTCATTTTCAGTGGTATGTGGAACATCACATAACTCCTCACGGTTAGATTATTATGGCCATGTGAAGTTGGAGAACCCGGGTTTGGGTAATGGACCCAAGTTTTTTTTATGTATAATGGTATGATTTTTGATATATCTGCAGGTAAGACTATTCTATATGTATATTACATGTCATTCCATTTCTGGTGGTATGTGGAACGTCACATAACTTCTCACAGTTTGATATTTATGGCCTTCTAAATTTAGAGGAACCTCATATGTTGGCTTGAAGCCCAAAAAGGTCAAAGAAGTCAAAGTTCTTTCAAAGAAGAAATTATTTAAATATTAAAGTAAAGTGACAAAGTCAAAAATCATTGTTTAAATAATAAAGTGAAGTGACAAAGTCAAAGAGGAATATTTAAATAATAAAGAAAATGAAGAAATTTCTAATTATGGAAAGTGGCTAGAAGTGGGTTAGCCCTAAAATAAGGAAATTGGGTTAAGATGGTTAAAAGGAAACTCCTTGAGGAAGCTACATGAATGTATAATAACATGCGTTTCCTTCTAAGAGGTCACAAGTTCAAATCCAGAGGGGGGTAGGGTATGTATACTTCTGTAGACTTTACCAGTCAAATCGTTGGGTGGAGGGGGTCCCTTGTCCCACAAACAAAGGGGTCTCATACACCAATTTGGTGTGGCTTAGCCGTGACCTTAAAAATAGATTATAAAAAAAAAGGAGGCAAGTCTCTCTCATTTTAATAACACTTGAGAATTTTTAATATCAACAGGTGACTAAGGTAGCAAAAGGATATATAAGCCAAATTTTAGTGAGAAGTTGAATTAAAGAATGAATAAATTCAAGGGAGGATAAATTCTTTTGATGATGTTTTGTAAGGTATGTTATTTACAGGTCATCTCACCATTTTCGAAATAATTTTTTTTATTGAATAATTCAAACTATGAAATTGTGAGCACATTGAGGAAACATATCGAAGTAGATATGGTACAAATTTTATCTTGTGGGTCATTGTATTTTTTGATTAACACTCTGTGGAAAATAGGGTTTGTGGCTAGTCTTGAAACTAGTCTAAACATGTGTTTCATGTAAAAACGTCATAACTTATTCATAAAAGATCAAAATTCAGTAAGACTAAATGTGTTGGTTAGAGTAGAGTCAATACTATTCAGTGTACAATTTTAATATCCATACAATGAATATTATGTGTGGGGCACTCTTTACAAGTTCGCTCTCTAGAATAAGCCAAAATTCAACAAGGTATTCCATTTTTTCTATAACTCCTTTTATGAGATGTTCCAAGTAGTGACACCTGGAGGAATTGCATAAAATACATTGGAGAACATTTTGTACTATTTTCATATCTTTATTCATTACAGTTACATAGTTATGATTATTTCAAGTTAGGGATGTTGACTAATCCAAAACTAGTCATGTGAGACTAAGGTAAAGTTTGATGAAAATGATAGTCTCTTGTTGTTAAAGTTAAGGAAGGTTTGCATGTATGTGATCATATACACCAGGTCTATTATAGATTTACAAATCATATTTGGATGATGAAATTGATGAGGGATTTTGGTTGAGGTACATGTTGGGCATATGGTTGAGACAAGTAGTTGATGATCTGGCACATACATGAGGTTTATAGTTCATGATGTTTGTACATATTGATGATTCATATTTGATGAGTAGTTGATACATTATTGGTACATACTTGGTACGTGGTTGGAGGCACTTGTTAGTAGTATTGTTGACACATGGTTTATGGATGATGTAGCATACTTGTATTAGTATATTATTAAAAGAAAATATTGATCTTAGTGATGATTATGAGTTGTTGTGTTATTCTTGGTTGATGCACATCTTTGAGAGTTGTCTTGGGGATTGATCTTGGTGAGTAGATCTGATTTGGTTGATAAGATTCATGAGATAGGTTGTTGTTATAGGTTGTTTGGACATGTTTTTGTGACAGGTTATTCATATAGTTTTGGTGCATGGTTGATGCACTTATTCATGGTATAGGCTGAGGTATAGGTTGGTACATGGTTGATGCACTTGTTTATGGTACATGTTGATTACATGTTGTTTGGTATAGGTTGGTGCATGGTTGATTCACTTGTTTATGGTACATGTTTATTACAGGTTGAGGTACAGGTTGATGCATGGTTTATGCATGGTTAAGGTTATTGGTACAGGTTGTTTGGTGCAGGTTTATAGCAGTATATCTCATAGTGATAGTGTGATAGTTGTTTCATCATTCCACTTATAAGTCAGGGTAGTTGGACGGGGGAAGGACATGTGGTTCTATCCACCTTCAGGTTATAGCTGGAGAACATAAGAGGTTGTACCCTCCTTCTAGTTGTAGCTAATGAATTGGGGAGTTGAAGCTTCCCTCAGGTTGTAGCCTAAGAAAATAGGGGTTTGAATCCTCCTTCTAGTTGCAGCTGGAAAACAAAAGAAGTTGATGCTTCCAATGAATGTAATTCTTAAATACATATAATAAAAGCATTCCATTTTTTTCTCCCACTCTATTTCCACGTAAAACACCAATGTACTATGTATGTGTGTGATTTCTCATTTGTTCATTGTTTATTTACTTTTCAACTATTGGATGATGATGCTACATTGATATAACACTTGAATTTTATGGTGAAAAATGATTAAATTATTGATGCACCCCCCCTCCACCCCTCTTAGTAATCCAACATAAATCCCCTTGAAAATGTTGATCATTTTCTTGGATATAAAACTCTTTGACATAATTTAAAACAAAAGGGCAATCATAGAAATATGATGGCTGTAAATTTATTTTTGTAGCTTCAAAAGAAGAATCAACATGCTCAAGAAAATATTCATTCTTCTTAACTATCTCTTCACAACTAACATCCTTATCTTTATTTATATGACAAGAATGCATTTTTTCAAATTCATCATGGCATTCATCATAAATAAAATCAATTGAATACATCCCTTTGCAATAAGAATTGAATGCAACATGAAAATCAGTTAATGAAGAAATACTATAAAGAGGGAGGAAATTACACCACTCATGAGATTTCCCTTCCAAGCAGTACCTGAACATATTGATAAGAACATCTTCATGGAAAATACCAAGACTATGCATGCACTCATGAAAATCCAAAAGATTCTTTGTAGGATGATCACAATTGTTTCCCCTAAACCTTGGAAGGAAATGTTCCCACACTTCTCTATCATGTACACAATTTGGAAATCCAACTATATTAAAGAATTCAAATAATTCATACCATTGGGCTATTATTGCTTCCATATCAAAATATGACTTATTGAAACTCTGGAGTTGCCACTGGATTCTTTAACCATGTAGTTACCAGGTAAATGATATGTAGTCTAAATGTGTCTGGTCTTTGTTCACCATCAAAGATCAGATATGATCATTGTTTTTCTCCCAGGGAAATATATTTCTTTACTCAATTCCCCATAAACGATGCCAAAAGATGTTGGTCTGAAAGTCTGCACCTAACTACTAAAGGGAAGATCTTGGGCTCCTCAAGTTTATAATGATTAGATTTATGATTTTGTTGGTCAGTTAGAGGGATGGTTTAACCAAGACAAGATCATGGTTGGGTTGGAAAAATGATATAGATGAGGGTTCTCCTTGTGTGGTGGCACATAAATGACATATAAGTGAAATAATATACATAAAAAGAAAGGGAAACAACAAACTACTCAATGAATAATATGTTGCAAGAAGTTAATACTTAAAATATCATTTCAAGACATTAAACATGTATTAAAAGCATAATTTCTCCCACAAATTGCAATAAAAGAAAATATTCACCAAAGTGTTATTTGTTTACAGGTTTCATATTATTAAAGATAAGGTATATAATAGCTTAAGGAAATGCAATTTACTTCGCACATATCAAAAACTGCATTCAAGATAAGATATAAAACACATGAATATTTGGAAAAATAAAAATTCATCAAAAGTATATTCACGAGGTAGAGATATTTAATCCATGCATAGAACATGTTCAACCAACTGATGTATTGACCTTTGTTTCTGAAAAATAAAAATCTCAAAACATACAAAAACTACATATTTATCAAAGTTGCAAAGGCTCTCGTCCATCTGGGACTGAGGCTTAACTCTACACTACCATTTGTAAAACAACTTCTTAACTTAGATAAAAACATTTTTGGAGTATATTAATGTATACTACGAGCTTGACTTAATAAAAAATAAGTGGTTCATATCACACACAAATAACCACTTATGATGCCTTAATCTAAAAGAGTATTGAACTTTAAAAACTAAAATTTTTGGTAATCATAAACCAAACAGATACATATGTTGAATCGAACCGAGTCTTTGACCGAATTAAATAGGACTGATAGAAATGGATTATGAGTCGAGTACAAGTGTACATGTGCATTGGTTGAGGCTAACTAGGAGATAACTTAATGTGTTGGCATCGTTTGTCTTCAACTTATCTCCTCGGGGAAGAAGCAAGTCTTTTGGCACCTCTTCTGGAGTCTTTGATATTTCTTTTGAAATATGGAGTACAGTTTCTCCAATTCCCTATTGTGGTGTTGCAAGGACTGGACCTATAACTTTAGTTTATGTGCATGTTGACTGTCATCAAGATTTTTTGTCTTGACCATAATTGGCCTTTCATTCTTGTCTTTCTCTGTGATGGATTGGTTGTGTTATTCTTGTTTTCTATACTCCTCATCCTCACGTCATACCCATGAACTTCCTCAGGTTCCTTTGAATCTGAGATGCTAAAAGATGAGTAATATGATGTCGTACACTGGCTCGATGTTCCCTTTGTTTGGCGTCATTTAAAAACTTTAAAACATGCAATTAGTGAGGATAAGACACTTCATAAATTCAATGTTGAGGAGATTTTGAATGCAGAGTATGCATGTCTCCCGAATGAATGAACTTGTGAAGTCATTAACCAATGGTTATTGCTAATTAACCAGATATTAAGACTTTAATGATTTTAATATTTTGGGCCTTCATGTGCTCTGTCCCTTGAACACTCCATCACTTAGGAGCTCCAATAATTTTTGGAATCATGTTTTCTCTAGATGAAAGTCTCTTGTCGTGACAATATCGTGAAGTGATGTGGCGGCCACTTTGGCAATTCGGCATTTAGAGCTCTGGGGAACTAAGTTTTCTTTGAATTAAAATCTCTTGGAGTGATCATCTCCCAGAGTGACGTGGCAACATGGTGTCACAATTGATTACGTGTCATGAGTGCCTGAAATGAGTGCCACCTGTCATCTGTAATAAACCAACAGGTGGCTTATGACATGTCAACTAAATAAGAACTTATGAGAGAGGGGCTTTGGCACTTTTTTACTTTGACAATTTATAGCTATGAAACTTCAATAATTCAAGATATTTTTAATGTAGAGTATGAATATCTCCCAGACGATGATCTCCCGAAGTGATGTGGAAGTTCAGGGATCCGACACTTTGGGGCTCCAGTACTTTGGGAGCTTTTTAAGATTGAAAAAATGACAAGATCAGATGCACAAACGTCAAATTCACAGAGTAAAAATTCAAATGGATTTGTATTTAAAACCTCACGTGATTTTGGAACTTCGATTTCATGAGAGTCATTGATCTTGATTGACTGTTGGGTGTTGACCGTCAAAATTTAAACCTATCAGTTTTCTCACAATCTAAGCCTGAAATCCACTACTTTGAATTGTTGTTCTTTTTTATTTTGGATATTTCATGTACATACAAAGAACTTGGTTGAACTTGTGACATCTGCCAGAAAATAAAATAATTTTGAAATTTAAAATTGCTGTAAATTTATTCTATTTTTAGTAAATTCGAACTTGGAAAATTTTTGCCATTTATGGAAATTCCGAATTTCAAATTTGGTAATTGTAGTTAATTATTTTGACTGTTGGGCAGAGACCTTATTTGACCCAACTAACTACTTGACTATGACACTTGTATAGAAACAAAATATTTTATATTGATTGCAGGAGGACAAATGGAACATGCATGCTAAATTTAGTTGACCATGACTCCATGAGTGGGAAACATGTTGGAACTACCTCTGGGATGATTATTACAAGTGGAAAATCAGTGATTTGGCCATTGGCAACCCTTGAAAATAAGGGATTTAGAAAGTTGTGAAAATTCCCAAGGGAGGGAAAAGACCTGGGCAAATGATAAATAACATATGAGAGGAGGCAGGACGCTGCCAAGTATGTTGGGAAAGGAGACTTTTGATTTACTTGTTGTTATGAACACTACTTGAGTGTGAGGCAAGAAAAAATTGTTGGAGCTATAGGATATTGTTGAAGAGAATTTGTTCCAAGTTCGCCCTCATGGATTCATGGTCAGGCAAGGGGGTGAATCGGGAAAGTAGTTTGGATGCCCTATTCTACAGTTGGGAGGAACATGGTTGTTCCCTTTGTTTTTTTGCAAGCTAGTTCAGATATGTAAAGATTTCCTTACTCCATCCTTGGATGTTTTGTGTGTAACTAATATTATGCATCTACTTGCTCTAAATCGAAATAATTATTTCAATGGATGGTATCTATCATGGTATTAAATTTACAAACATAGTCTAAATTCTGGAGTGGTCCCGCTCGAAAATCTAGAATACTAGGCAAATTTATTTAAATACGATTTGAGTTTAAGAGAGCAGATCCATCTACAGGATAGGCTTAATCTAAATTCAAAATGATAGGATACTCTGTATTTCTTATAAAATACCAATCTGTATAGATATAGGTTTATTTCTGTGACTGAAGTATTAAACTGATCTAAATTTGAGCAATCAGATAGGTTTAATTTGAATTTGAAATGCTAAGATACGTTGTATGATTGAAGAAGATCAATTTGTATAGATATAGGTTTATTTCTTTGATTGAAGTATTAAACAGATCTAAATTTGAGCAATTGGATATGTTTAATTTGAATTTGAAATGCTAGAATACTCTGTATTGCTTAAAGAAGAACAATATGTATAGATATAGGTTTATTTCTGTGACTGAAGTATTAAACAGATCTAAATTTGAGCAATTGGATAGGTTTAATTTGAAGTCGAAATGCTAGGGTACTTTGTATTTCTTAAAGAAGACCAATATGTATAGATATATGTTTATTTCTGTGACTGAAGTATTAAATAGATCTAAATTTGAGCAATCGAATAGGTTTAATTTGAATTTGAAATGCTAGGATACTTTGAATGCTTGAAGAGGATCAATCTGTATAGATATAGGTTTATTTCTGCGTCTGAAGTATTAAACAGATCTAAATTTGAGCAATCAGATAGGTTTAATTTGAATTTTAAATGCTAAGATACTCTAAATGCTTGAAGAAGACCAATCTGCATAGATATGAGTCTATTTCTGTGACTAAAGTATTAAATAGATCTAAATTTGAGCAATAAGAGTTGAGTCAATTTGTGCCAAAAGGAAACATTTAAATGTGTCGCTAATTCCAAACAATCATGCATCTTAAAAGAGGCTTCCTATCTTTTATATTTAAGAGTTGAAGAGGAATACAAAATAGCAAGAACCTTATGGATCACCTGGGAACTCATATATTATACACATATATACGTATTGGAAAATAAAACGAAAATTGGAAGTAATCTATCTACATCAGAAAGTTAAGGAAACATGGAAATCCAATTTTCTTTATCAGATGCTAGAACGATCATGGGAATTGACGTCTATTGGAAGATTTTTTGTTTCTCTTGTTTATTTAAAGAGCAGTCTACCCTTTTCACAGCCAAAGTTTGTAATGAATTTAGAAATTTGCAAAAACCTTAAGAAGATTTAGATTTTTTTTTGAATTGAATTTGTCAATCTGTGTTTTTTTACTGAGTTTGTAAACTCTGTTCATGTTTTCATTTTTCAGCATTTCGAAGTTTATTTCTTCAAGTTGCGTGGAGTTCTTTTGTTCTTGCAAACGCCAAAATCTGAAGTGGCCCCACAGCCTGATCGAATTTCATGATTCGATGATTACAATTCTATGGTGTTCATCCATCAAGCATTACCAAACACCGAACCCCGATATTGGTTGGGCCCCATACCTTTTCATGATTTCGCGATTCGACATTTGACGTTATGCAGTGTTTTTGCATCGGGAGTTAGTAAACCCCGAAACTAGAAATTGTTGGGCCCACACCCTACAGGACAAGTGATTTGGCTGACTAGTTCTAAGGTTGGGAAGAACTAGGATGTTCCATTCATTTTTCCAGTGTTTATTGAGATATGTTCCTCTACTTCCCTCTTATTTTATTTGTATTGTTGAAATTATTATACATGCCTTCTATTTCTAGATGAATGCCCTATTGTTCATGTGTGTCTAGATAGAATTATAGAGTTATTGTAGGGTAATTATTGTGGAAGTAATTCTATTTGACTAAAGACTGTATCTATAGGATCACAATATGTTAGCTGTTATATGAACAATACTATTATAATAATGAATGGACCGATAAAACAATTGAGTATTATATTTGTGGTAGGGATAGACTATAAATAATAAATAGTGTTGAAAAGACATTAGTCGTGGCATGAACAAACTTATCTGGTATAAAGTAATAAATTAATCAAGCAGATACAAATACAAATTCTATAAGTTTCTACCTGTCATAAGATCATATATTGATAAAGCATTCAAGTTTTGTTTTCAACCTGTACAGACTAAAATCCCAAATCGGGACAAAACTCTACTATGATAGGGATTCACGAAATATTTATGTAACTATATGAATGTATTTATGAATATATATGCATTTTTTTTCCATTCGACAATCGATACAATAGATGGCATAGAAATGACATTGTATAATTATAAAGTTCTGTGCATATCTTAAGTAATTAATATGAAACTTTCTAACAGTTATATGAAACTCGTACAATAAAAATAATGGCTATATATTTATATATAGTTGCATATATATATATATATATATAAAGAAAACATTCTAGATATAATTACAGAGTCATATCTTTAATCTATTTTACACTGATAGACTCGGAACTATTTTAATACCTAATGCTTAGATCATGTCAACACCAACTGTGACGGGGAAACAAATAGATTTAGACATTCACATGCTCAGAAGTGAGGTAAATTAGTTCCAGAAAACTTTGAGTACAACTTGGAATGACAACAAACGGTTTGTCTAATGATTACAAGTCCAGGTTAAAACGTTACAACGGACTTTTATTTTTCCTAGGATCTCTGGTGATAAAGATTGAAATTAAAGCTACAAGAATGAAAACAACATATATTAATCACAATACCATTTATTTCAGAATGTCAAAGAAAAATTCTAGTATGCCAAGAAAATCAAATAGTATTTTCCATTCCAATAATGTTTGAATTAGGACATAGTAAAAATCCAACTTAATCATTCCGAAAATTATACAATTTTAAAGTTGACCCTCTTGTTTCACTGTGAAGGCAAGTGT
>ML817041.1:94332-111707 GCA_009831015.1 Picea engelmannii | reverse complement strand
TACCCGAAAAGGGATAACATATTAACTACAAGAGGATAAAATAATAATAAAGGGGATAAGGGGCATTAACGACGAAAGGATAAGAAGGTAATAAATGGGTTAGGTAGGAAATAAATGAGGGGGAAGTCGGTGAAGGAGGGATAAGGAGGGGAAGGAGGTTTACAGGAGGGGATTCTACGAGGGAGGAGCGATTGATTTTGGGGGGCTCTGGATTTGCAGAGAGGAGTGGAGTTTTGGGAGTGGGATTGTATCAGTCAAGCACCGGGGTTGCTGGAGGTTTTGGGCACGGGGGCTAGGATATCCATATGATATCCTGGAGCTAGGAAGTTACCTAGTTGGCAGGGTGGAACTAGGTTTTGGGCAGTGTTTACAAAGTGTAGAAGCGGTCAAGAAGGAAAGCAGACAAACGGAAGGTTATTAGCATCAGGTTCAGGTATTTAAAATTTGCAATTGTTTTTAATCTATTATAAAATTTTATTATTATTGATAAATTTGTATGCAAATGTGCTAAATTAAAGAAATTCTTGAATTTTACTACTATGTTGTAGAATTAATGGATGATTAATTTAATTCGGCCACTACAGCACTTCCATTGTTTCGTGACCTGCAAACAACCCTCGAACTTCCATGATATACAAATTGACTTCCAGACTCCCACATCATCCCCTCTTTCGTGTTACACATTTTGCACTCAAAAGTTACAATACATACAATTTGACCACTAGGGACCTCACGTCTCCTGGGGAACCCTTGTCACCCTATTTTGAATCCCTTCCGACCACTTTCCATACTTGGCCATTTCTTGGAATCTCTTTCGTGGATCGTCGGGTTAGCGAGTTCAGGAAATCTCCAATTCCTAATCATTGTTTCGTGTGCCCCCCACCTTCGCACTTCTTTCCAAGTATGCAATAACTAAGGTTTAATGCTAATATATCATCATGCATCAACCGTAAATATTGTCATTAATGAGCAAAAGGCTCGAGGAGATAGTCACACTCACTATCCCTATACAACTTGTCCAGAAACATGCAAAAAAGATCTTGCCAAGTAATGGGATATCTATTACAAATTTCAATATATCAGCCCTTCTTTTCCCTCTTCTATACTTAACCAAATTCTCGTTTCTTTTTCCCCTCTACTTTCTCTTTCTGGTTACTTAGTCGTTTTTCCGAAAATGTCTAACTATGCAGGTTGGCAGACTCACGGGTTCACATTTGCACTCTTTCTTTTATATCGCGACTCTGACCAACCGCTTCCCCATTCCATACCTAGTGACTTTTTCGATCGCGAATTGCTAGGAAGGCGAGCTCTAGATTGCACTTCCATTATTCTGTGACCTACAAACAGCACCCAGACTTTCCCTATATACAAATTGACTGTCGGACACCCACATCATCCCCTCTTCTGTGTTACACATTTTGCACTCAAAATTTCTGAGACATACAATTTGACCATTGGGGCCTCACGTCTCATAGGGAACCCTTGTCACCTTATTTTGAAACCCGTCCATCCGATTTCCATAATTATCCATTTCCTGGAATCTCTTTCGTGGTTCGTCGGGTTGGCAGGTTCACGAAATATCCAATTCCTAATCATTTTTTCATGTGTCTGCCACCTTCGCACTTCTTTCCAATTATGAAATAACTGAGGTTTAATGCTAACAGCTCGCCATGCAGCAACTGTAAATATTGTCATTAATGAGTAAAATCCTCGAGGATATAGTCACACTGACTATCCCTACACAACTTGTTCAGAAACATGCAGAAAATATCTTTCCTGGCAATGGGATATCTATTACAAATTTCAATATATCAGCGAAAATGAGTCCGACTGACTGTTTCCCTATTCCATACTTAGCCACTTTTTCGATTGCGGGTTCCTAGATAGGCTGGGTCAAAATTTCACTTCCATTGTTTGGCGACCTGCAAATAGCACCCGAAATTTCGCGACATACAAACTGACCGATGAACTGCCCCATCATGCCCTCCTTCATATTACGTGTTTTACACTCAAAATTTTCGAGACATACAATTTGACCCTCGAGCCCTCACCTCTCCTGAGTATCCCTTGTAACCCTATTTTGAAGCCCGTCCAACAACTTTTCATACTTGGCCATTCCTTACTCGCTCTTCCTGACCCCGCCACCTTCGCACTTGTTTATAATAAAAAATTATTTACAAAAACAGTGATATATATATATTTATAGCAAAGTCTTATTTATAATAAAAAATTATCACGGATTCTCGGGCAAGCAATCTCTAGATTGAACTTCCATTGTTCTGTGACTTGCAAATAGCACTTGGACTTCCGCAATATACAAATTGACTTCCGGACTCCCACATCATCCCCTCTTCTGTGTTACACATTTTGCACTCAAAAGTTTCGAGATATACAATTTGACCGTCGGGGCCTCACGTCTCGTGGGGAACCCTTGTCACCCTATTTTGAAGCATGCCCAACCACTTTTCATACTTGGCCATTTCTTGGAATCTCTTTCATGGATCGTCAGGTTTGCGGGTTCATGAAATATCCAATTCCTAATCGATGTTTCCTATGCCCGCCACCTTCGCACTTCTTTCCAAGTATGCAATAATTGAGGTTTAATGCTAAGTGTTCATCATGCAGCAACTGTAAAGATTGTCATTAATGAGAAAAAGGCTCGAGGAGACAGTCAAACTCACTATCCCTATACAACTTGTCCAGAAACATGCAGAAAAGATATTGCCAGGTAATGGGATATCTATTTAAATTTTCAATATATTAGCCCTTCTTTTCCCTCTTCTATACTTAACCAAATTCTCGTTTCTTTTTCCCCTCTACTTTCCCTTTCTGGTTACTTAGTCATTTTTCCTAAAATGTCTAACTGTGCGGGTTGGTGGACTCACAGGTTCACATTTGCACTCATGATTTTATATCGTGACTCCGATCGATCGCTTCCCCATTCCATACCTAACCACTTTTTCGATCGTAGATTCCCAGACAGGCGGGCTCTGGATTGCACTTCCATTGTTTTGTGACCTACAAACAACACCTGGACTTCCACGATATACAAATTGACCGTCGGACTCCAACATCATCCCCTCATCCGTGTTACACATTTTGCACTCAAAAGTTTCGAGACATACAATTTGACCGTCGGGGCCTCACGTCTCATGGGGAACCCTTGTCACCCTATTTTGAAGATCAGTCGTCTGATTTCCATACTTATCCATTTCTTGGAATCTCTTTCGTGGATCGTCAATTTGGCAGGTTCACGAAATATCCAATTCCTAATCGTTGTTTCATGTGTCTGTCACCTTTGCACTTCTTTCCAAGTATGCAATAACTGAGGTTTAATGCTAAAATCCCACCATGCAACAACCATAAATATTGTCATTAATGAGTAAAAGCCTCAAGAAGACAGTCACACTAACTATCCCTACACAACTTGTCTAGACACATGCAGAAAAGATCTTGCGGGGTAATGGGATATCTATTACAAATTTCAATATATTAGCGAAAACGAGTCCGACCGATCATTTTCCTATTCCATACTTAGCCACTTTTTTTATTGAGGGTTCCCAGATAGGCGGGCTCAAGATTTTGTTTCCATTGTTCGGGGACCTGCAAATAGCACCCGTAATTTTGCGATATACAAACTGACCGTTGGACTGCCCCATCATGCCCTCCTCCATTTTACACGTTTTGCACTCAAAATTTCTGAGACACGCAATTTGACCCTCGGGCCCTCACCTCTCCTAAGTATCCCTTGTAACCCTATTTTAAAGCTTGTCCAACCGCTTTTCATACTTGACCATTCCTTACTTGCTCTTCTCAGCCCTGCCACCTTTGCACTTGTTTATAATAACAAAATATTTACAAAAACATTAATATATATATATATATATATATATATATATAACAAAGTCTTATTTATAATAAAAAATTGTTTATAAAAACATTATTATATATATATATATATACAAAAACAAAGTCTTATTTCTAAATATGCAATTAGTAAGCTTTAATGCTAATAGCTCGTCATGCAGGAACCGTAAAGATTGTCATTAATGAGCGAAAGGCTTGAGGAGATCTCTCATTAATACACATTAAACCAAGATTTGTGGAGCGTTATATTATCCCTTCCGAGTGTTCATTTCAAATATCATGGAATGTCTTTCGCGCGTCATCGGGTTGGCAGGTTCATGAAATCTCCAATCCTTAATTGCTCTTCATCGTACCCACCACCTTCGAACTTCTAAGTATGCAATTACTAAGCTTTAATGGTAACATGTCATCATGCAACACCCATAGAGATTGTGATTAATGAGAGAAAGGCTCGAGGAGATCTCTCATTCACACACATTGGACCCACATTTGTGGAGGGTTATATTATCCCCTCCAACTGTTCATTTCAAGCATCATATGGAGCAAACGGATGTTCTCATAAAATTATGGCACCAGATCGACAACAATTCTGTGGAGATAAAGTGAACATCTTCGGGCGTGAGGACCAAAACTTCCAGTGGTCCAGGGCATACTCTTACTACTCATCCCCTTCCTCCCACAACGAAGTAATTTGGACCTCTAGAATTGTTCATGCAAGTTGTGCCTCTGAAGTTTTTTACTGTAAGGAGGTGGTCTCTTGGTGCACAAAGAGATATATTTCAGGCCAAAGAATTATTCCACTGTGAGACCACTCTCATGTTTCTTTCTCACCTTAGGTCTTCCGCAAGATGTTAAGATTTTCGGAGCCAACATTGACCTTTAGAGGAGAAGACTCCAAGCAGTTCCTAAAAAAGCATGACAACGGGTTGGACCTCTTGGTCGAGTTCCTGGAAGACCCGACGGCAGTTCCTGAAGATATCACAATCTTGTAGGTTAATTCATTTAGAAATCCATTCTGAGAAATTGCCTGGTTGTTTACAAGAATAACAGGACAGGAATTCACAGCAAGTATTTTCCGCATGGTTCTTTATATTTTTTATTTCACATTCAAGGAACAAGCCATTTTTTATTGGGGGAAGCTAATTTCCATTGAAATTTGTTCCCAATTGTCACGATTCAAAAAGGAGAATAAATTATATATGTCATCCTACTTGGTTTTTGCGATCATGCATTGTTGTATGTTTTCGCGATAGCACATTGTTGTATGTTTTCGCGATAGCGCATTACTGTATGTTTCCAAAACTGTATGAGGTTTTTAATGACTTTGTCTCTGTTTTCAAAAATTTATTGTTAGGAAAGGATGCTCCTCGTATGTCTAACAAGGAAACCAATTTTTGGACAGGAAAGGGGCACTTGAACAAATGGAGAATTACAGTGTGATAATGATTTTTGGCTCCTAGGAAAATCCTACTTTCCTTCCATGTCACATTACAGACGAAATGATTGTTACAGAAATAGGAAGGCAATACAACTACTGGTTGCATTTATTCCATGAGAAGAAAAAAAGACAGTTCATTCCTCTTCCTTGGAAATTCGGGGACTTCGTGTTGAGGAATGTCAACAAAATTGACGAATTCGCAGGCCATTTCAACAGCTTGAACCTAAGATATGTTGAAAGGCTAAGAGGGTTCGACCCTAATGGGATTTTTTTAGAACATTTATTAGCAGTTGGCTTAAGCAATTCTTTTATCCAGACACGCCTGAACGAATACAGAGACAATGATGACAACACTCCTACTTATGATGATGGTGACCTAGAGACATTACAAAGCACCATTGAATTGTACAAACAACAAGGAAAAGATCCCAGTGAGAAGAGTGTTTGATCCATGGCTACCACTCCCAAGAGAACGACATCTTGAAGCATCGCTTCAATGGTCCACCCGAGTAAGAAAGAGACCGAGAGTTCTTCAAATGGAGGAGGAGATAAGAACCCTTCTCGCGCTAAAATTGATAGTTCTCACAAGCTTCCCGTGAAGAAGAAGAGAAAAAACTTTGTAGGTCAAGCAGAAGAGCCCGAAATTGAAAGTGAAGACATGGAAATTGAGACTGATCTGGATAGCGTATTCCACAATGTTGATCAGCCCGGGGACACGATCCAGCATAGTCCCCCAATGGAAATAGCTGAGACCAAAATTTTTTATGAAGATGAATCCTTCGTATTCCAGAGCGTTGGTTTTTACAGCGAGTTTAAAAATTTAATTATTGAAAAGAGAGATGTAAGAAATAAGAAAGGGAAATCTCGTTCAGAGATTAACTTTAGGAACATGCGGCCGTCCCAAATCTCTTGACTTCACCGAGCAACCGAATATGCTCTTGATGATTCCATTGGAGGCATTGGACCAAGTCTAGGAATTGGAGGAAGCTTTGTTTCCTATGCCATCGGTTGCCAGTCCTATAGCAATAACCATGCCTACCAACCCTACAGCTAAGTTAAAAGGATCCTCCCATCGTGTAGAGGCTATGCGGAGAAGAATATCAAGAAAATAATGGAGTTGATTACTCAGGCCTAGGAAACATCACAAAGTATGGGTTCCCTTGGAACGAGGGCACATGCTTTGCATGAACATTTGTAGGTGGATTTTAAAAATGAAGAACATTTCTATATAGACACCGTCATCCCTTTTGGTGTCTATGTTAGCAACATAACAGATATGAGAAGAAGACAAGAAGATCTCCCCTCCCCAAACCAGATCACTCAATTAAATGCATGATGGAAAGAGAAAGTGAAGAACCTGCATCTCATTGTCCAATCATGTGAACAAACCATATCAAAGAAAGAAGAGTTATTCAGAAAGCTAACCGAAATAGACTTATTCGGAAGTACCGACAAGGTCCAAGACCCCAAATTAATCATCAACTCCTTGCCCTTAACCAAGCAAGCCTTCGATGAACAGGTTGATATTTTTAAGGGGTTGTCTTTAGAAAAGTTTTACAGCATCCTTGAATATGGTGAAGATGATGTGGACAACTGGCTAGTCGACTATTCAGTACAAAATGAAGAAATTGATCAGGCTCTGAGTAATATTTCTATCGATCTAAGGGAATTAAAAAAGGATATTTCCAACATAATAATCTGGGATGAGATCAACGTGGCCCCCATGACAGGCTACATTGAAGAATGGCTCCAAAGGGAAATTGACAAGCTCACCGACGAAGGGAAACACGTAGTTGGCATGATTCCAATAGTCGACGACGACAACAATAAAAAGGCATCGGCAAGCAAATAGCAAAGGGGGAGATATATACCATCAATGTAAGTCTATACTGATCACATCCCGCTTTGTTTATCAATCCAGTTATTCCACCTCTTTAAATAGAAATGTCTAACCAAAGACTGATACCTTCCAATTTCTTCTTTTTAGGTCTTTCTCTCTACACTCGCCCACTTCTTCTTTCTACAGTCCAATTTCTTGTACATATTTCTTTTATTGTCCGCGGGAGCCCCAATCCTAGTCTATATGACAAATGCATTTAAATTTCCAGGAATATGTAATAGACAATATTATTTTTTTGATATATTTCAAAGAAAACTATTTTTATCTTCTTTTATATTTATGTGCTCAAAAATTTTCATCTTCAACTATGTTGAATGTCAAGAGATTGTGTTTATTTAATTTGAATGTTTAATGAGTGTGATTCCTTGTCCTATTTTCCAGGAACCTTTATTTCAAAAAACAAAAACTTATAAAGGAGTACCACATCTATAAGAACGCAGTAGGATTCAAAAAAATGTATTTGTTTATTTTCCATCGCATATAACTTTATTTATCCTAACACATATAGAGACACACAAGCCAGATGATCTATTTAAAGAAGTGACTATGAAAATTGTACTTAACTCTAACGAGTTGGAAGTATACAGAAATCATTATGAATTAATTTCATAAATACATTGAAGAGATCAAACATGCAAGGTAGGAACGGAAATTTAGAACATGGCAAGTCAAACTACTAGTAAAAATAAAAGCAAGATGGGTTATACAAAACATAGTATAATCACAATGAAAATACTTTCAAAAACTAAATGGTTTCAATGCCACAATTGTTCTAGGAGTCACGTGTCATTTCCTGCATGGATACCACATGTGCTTCATGTTGTTTTCCACGTCTCCGCTGCAGTTTTTATTTCCCTTAACTAGTTATTCCCCCATCACTGTGCATTTATTCTCATTCCAAACCGGCATGGACTGCGCTGCCATGTAGCACTTGTTAAATTAGAGGCTTTGAATTCAAGTCTTTTTTTTCATTAAGTTACTTTTTGAAAAGAATCATCCAACTTCAAGTTCTAACATAACTTTATTGTAAAATGCACTTCACTTAAGTTATAGAAGTGAATCACTCATAAAGTAACTATGATGTTATTTTTTATGTTATTTTTTGTATGCAACTTTAAGTTATAAAATAACTTCTCACTTATTAATAAAGGTGGGTCCCTTGAATTATAAAAGTAACTTATTTGTAGAAGTAAGCTTATAGGGAATGTTAGAGAATAAATAGAATTTTTTTACTCAACAACCTCATTCTGCACCTATCACCAAGTAAATCAACCTCCACCTACCATGTGTCACCTTGGTTAATTTTTATGATTTTCTTCAAAATGGCATAACTTTGACATTCATAGTCCATTTTTAGTGTCATTTTTCTTAACTACCCATTTTTTCTAGATATTTATATCCGGACAATGAGATTCTGCTTTTGAATCCATCTTATTAGCATATTGTAATATGGCTAGTCCAAGTGATCACTTGCTTACCAACACAAACTACTTCTCATAGAAATCTCATATGGAGGATTTACTATGAAGTGGGGGACTTTACCGGGTTACCTTGGGAACATAAATTTCCCCTCTTAGTGCATTAAAGAAAGTCAAAAGGGATAATAAAATGACCAAGTGATTAATTAGAATCTCCATCTCTAGTGATCTTCAATTTCACCTTCAAGGAATTAAAACCCCATATGTAGCATGTCGAAAGTTGGATATTGTGTTCGATAAACACAATGAGATTTGAGCCCACTAGCTCGAAAACCAATTGATCGTTTTACATCACAATGATTTATTTTACATTGAAGATTTTCCATCTAAGTTCAAAACACTTGGACTTTTACTTGAAAAATGTAAGATAATCATAGTGGATGACCAACTTATATATGTTATTCTTGCTAAGCTTGGCACTACCTATTATGTTTTTATATCTATTTTTCACTCCACTAGAAAAATGTCTTTTAGTTAAGGGGATACTTACGAAATTCCCTCTCTTGTAGCTCTTTGTGATTCTTTCATTAAATAACAAGATAAGTTCTTGCATATTTAAGTGATCAACATTGCAAATACATATAACAAAGCCTTAGTGGCACAATAGAAGGATAAAGCCAAGAATTTGAAGAAGCAATGTTAAGAACCAAATAGCAAAATAGCATAAAAAAACCTAAGAATAAGTACTCCATGCCTTGACAAAGAGATACATTCAGATAATAAGCCTCTTCAAGGGGGAAACCTCCTTATACATTACATGAATTCACAAATACAAGATGATTTCAAATGAAAAGGTCTCCTTAGTATATATAGGAGACTAGGAGGTACAATTACAACTAATGGACCCAAGCCAACATAAATAAAATAACAATATTAATGTAATGTGCCCCAATTAAGGGGTAATGTGTCATGATTTAGGGCTTAACATGCCCCTCCCCTTCAGACAAGTGTTGTTATCAACACTTGAGTAGTTACGTATGTTTATGTATAAAAGACTCATCTTCCCACGTGGAATCTTCAACATGTAGTTTCTTCCACTTAATGAGATACTCTTAAATTGATCTATTCCTTAGCTAGCACATTCTTGTGTCAGTGATAGCTTTAGGCTCCAATATGATTTTTCCTTCCTCGTCAAGTTTTGGCAATATAATTTGAACTGGGATCTTGTCACCTATAACCTTCTTTAAGCATGAAACATGGAAAACTAGGTGTACTCGCGAAGGTGCAGGCAACACCAAGTTGTATGCCATAGTACCAATATTTTGCAACACCTTATAAGGGCCATAGTACTTCGATGATAATTTATTATCCTTATTAGCTTGCTTGAGGGACATTTGTTTGTATGGTTTTAGTCTTAAAAATACCCAATCCCCTACTTCAAAACTTATTTCACTATGATGTTGATCTACTTGTTGTTTCATGCAATTATGTGCCATGGTGAGGTTCTCCTTTGAGATTTGGAGAACTTATTGTTGATGCTCGATGTGATCTTCCACTGTTTGAACCTTAGATTTTTCTTTAAGAGAAGAAGTAATGGACGATGGGTGATATCCATAAAGTGCCATAAATTGTGTCAATTTTGTTGCAGTATGAAAGGAAGTGTTATACCACCATTCTGCCAAGGGTAACCACTTGAACCATTGTGTTTGTTTATCATAGACAAAGAAACGAAGGTATCCTTTCAAACATTTTTTCATTATCTCATTTTGTCCATAAGATTGAGAATGATAAGATGAGCTATGATACAATTGAGTACCCAAACAAGAAAATAATTATGTTCAAAAATTTCCAGTGAAGATGGGGTCTCTGTCACTTGCAATAATATTTGGGCTTCCATGTAGATTTTCAACTATCTCCATGAATGCGGTAGCAACTGTACTGGCTTTGAAAGGATGAGAGAGTGCACAAAAGTGTGTGTACTTGGTAAGTCTATCAACAATCACCATGATGACACTCTTTCCTTCAGACTTCGGTAACCCTGTGATGAAATCCATGGAAACCTCCTCCCAACGCTGACTTGGAATGGCTAATGGTTGTAAGAGACATGGGTTCTTAATTGTCTCCACCTTATTTTTTTGGAAAACCAAATATTCTACCGCAAACCTTTGAACATCAATTTTAAGTCCATCCCAAAAAAAATCCCTCTTGATCCTGTGATAGGTTTTCAAAAATCCTAAGTGCCCTCTTATTGGAGAGGTGTGCAATTCCAAAAGTACCTTTTGTTTGAGTTGGGAGTTCTTACATAAATTTAAGAGATATGTGTACCATAATGAATCATTTTTCCATGTAAATGTATCAGATGCACTGGAATCCTACTGCAACCTTTGAATGGGAGTCATCACTTCTTTGTCATTCTTCCATTCATCCCTTGCTTATGTTATCCTATTATGTTGGATGATAGAGATAGCACAGAGAAAAGCCTCAATATCTTCATCCTTTCTTGAGAGTGCATCTACCACAACATTTTGCTTCCCTTTTTTTAAGATGTTATCAAAGTCATACCCCAACATCTTGGTTGCTCTTCTGAAGATAGTCTTTGTTCCAAGAAGTATTTAAGATTGTTGTGATCTCTTTTGACCTTGAAGTGCCTACCTATTAGGTAAGGGCGTGATTGCTTCAATGCATGTAGTATTGCCATAATTTCCTTCTCATAAATGGGTTTGTGTAAATCCTTTCCCTTGAGTGGCCAACTTTCAAAAGCAGGGGGGCTTCCTTCTTGCATTAGAACAACACCAATACCATTTCTCGAGGCATCACATTCCATAATAAAGGTTTTTGTGAAGTCAGGTGTGTTCAAGATGGGAACTTTCTACATTGCCTCTTTAAGTTGTTCAAAAGATTGAGTTGCCTCTGGAGTCCATGAAAATGTATCCTTCTTAGTTAATGCAGTTAAAGGTATTGTTATTCTTCCATAGTTCCGAACAAACTTGTGGTAGTAACCTGTTAAACCCAAAAATCCTCTAATGTTCTTCAATGTTTTGGGAATCGTCCAGTCCATCATGGATTTAATATTGTTAGGGTCTACCTTGACACCTTCATGAGATAAAATATCACCCAAATACTCTACCTCCTTCACCCCAAAGAAACATTTGGATGGTTTGGCATATAGATGTTGCTCAATTAGTAGTTGTAGCACCCTGTCAACATGTCAAACATGATCTTCCCAAGACTTGCTATAGATTAGTATATCATAAAAAAATACTAACACAAATTTTCAAAGGAAGGGCTTGAAAATGGAATTCATCAACCCTTGGAATTTGGAAGGCGCATTCATAAGGCCAAAAGGCATGACCAAAAATTCATAATGACCTTCATGAGTTCTTAATGTTGTTTTTTGGATATCTTCTTCCTTCATTCTAATATGATGATATCATGAACGAAGATCAAACTTTGTGAAGTAGATTTCTCCCTGTAGTTCATCTAAGAATTCATCAATGACGGGAATGTGAAACTTATCTTTAATGGTGATCTTGTTGAGCTCTCTATAATCTGGACACATATGCCATTAGCCCTCTTTCTTCAGTACCATTACCACCGATGCAGAGTAAGAACTTTGTCTAGGTCTAATGATGCCATCCTCTAACATTTCTTCAACCATACACTCAATTTCACTCTTCTAGGCATAAGGGTATATGCAAGGCCTAATGTTAGGAGGAACACTCTCGGGAATTAAGTGAATAGCATGATCATGATCACGAGTGGGTGGAATACCTCTGGGAATATCTTCAAATACTTTGGAATGTTTATCAATGATCCCTTAGAGATCTAGGGTACTAGATGGATTAGATGTTTTAACATCTAGTGAGCATAGTTGTACAATTTCACCTTGATGTCCCTTTTTCAATAATTGTGTCATGCCATTAGAGCTTAACAACTTATTGGGTTTCCTTGTGATACCCCTTAACTCAAATTCCTTTCCTTCCAATGAAAATTTCATGAAAAGCTATTGAAAATTAAAATCCATTGTTCCCATTGATTCTAACCATTGGACCCCTAATACGACATTAGAACCACCCATGGGTATAGCGATCATTGGACTATTCATTACATATTCCCCCATAGTAAGATTGATCTTATGACATTTTCCTAAGTAATTGATAGTTCCTCCATTTGCAAACATTACTTGAAACTCGGACGTTGGATATATAAAGCAATTGAGAGTTTTGGCTAGTTTACAGTGAGTGAAATTATGAGTACTACCAGAATCAATTAGCATTATTACCTTTTTGTTTTTGATATATCCTTTGATCTTAAGGGTTTGAGGAGTGTTAATTCCATCCAATGCATGACATGATATGGTGGGAGTGATCTATTTAGAAAAAATCTCTACATCTTCATCTTGAGATGGTTATTGTTCTTCTTCTTCTTCTTCTTCCTCCTCACAATCTATGTAGAATAATTTCTTCTCGCCACACGTATGTCCCTTACTATACGTGTTGTCACAATTAAATCATAAACCTTTTGCTTTTATTTCCTCCAATTGTTGAGGTGTCAACCTTATAGTTTGAGGTGTTTTAGAATAAGGAACATTATTCTCGCAATAGATGTTAGGGGTGGTCCTTCTAATATCCATAGCCAGATTTTTACTTTCAACATTTCTCGCCACCCTGAATGCATTCTCCAATGATTTGGGTTCCCAAAGGTGAACCTCATGTTGAATGTTATCCTTTAAAGTTCATATGAAGACATCAATTAGGTGCTCATATAGAATATCCGTTACCTTTATATTCAATCTTTGGAATTTCTCAATGTGCTCTGCAACTGAACCCTTTTGCTTGACATTTATCAATTAGTTGAAGAAGGTATTTCTCCTTGTATCCTCATAGTGTGCTATCATTTCTTCCATGAAAATTGTGAGAAAAAATCCATCGATACCACACAAACTGATTAGGTTCTAAATATAAGGATGCAATCCATACCTTTTGTGTGTGTGGCACATCATGTAGATCAAAGAACAGCTCCATCTGGAGTATACATGTGTTTGGGTCCTTGCCATCAAACTTCCTCATATCGATCTTAGGAAAGTGGTTGGTCTTCAACCACAAGGTGGAGTTTCTCCAATCTTGATTCATCTTCCTTGTGTCCTCATCATGAATTTCATGGGATACATTCTCACTTTCTGGTGGCCTCTCTATTATCAAAATTTTCAACCCTTCAATGATCTCCCCTTTTAAGCCATCCATCTTAGTATCCGTCATCGCTTCCAACTTAGCTTCAGTTGAATCCATCATCTTTTGTTACTTCCTTCTTTTGTAAATCATCTATGTCCCCGCATATTTCTTAACCTTCATCAAGAGTCTAAGTAGGACTATATGAGGGCTTATTTGGTGTAGAATTTCCCTTTTTTCACGGCATGTTGGCCAAGTATCACTGCAAGGTAGTAATTCCTAATTGTCTTAGGCAAAGGTCCTCATAGACAAGGGAGTGTCAAGTGTTATAGCTCTTTGATATATGTGCAAGGTCCAACAATAGTACTTGGCCCAATATCTCAGGGCACTAACTAAGGAGGCTTGACCATGCCCTTATCTGTACTATCCAACTACCCAGGTACTAGAGAATGATCTCCCTGAGTGTTATTCTCAGTGTATTATAGCAAAAAGATGGCCAAATGGTTTACTTGGTTGGTCTATGGATTCTAGGGGGTCTCCCGATATATGCCAGGTACGTGGGAGCTCAAATCCGTAGCAGTGTTTTCTAATGCACAATCGTTCGAAAGGGTCCTTCTGATATACTCCAGGTACGTGGAAAAACCACATTGTTCATCGGTTGTAGCGTTGACAAGTAGCGACAACTGCTACGTTTAGATACATTGGGATATGTCTGTACCTAAAAAGAACTAAGTTTCTCCTAAATTTATGTGACACTCTTTTTATCCCACTTTATTCCACTTTTTTAATCACCCCAATTGGATCTTCTAGTCAAAAGATATGCAAATTTCCAAAAAGAAAAAGAAAAACACACCTTTTAAAACCCTGATTTTGGAGACTGTTCTGCTAACCGACCTTTCTTTTTTTGTATCTCTGCAATTTCGGCCCTGGTGAGTCTAAAATTTTGGCCTGAGGTAGCCTGATATGTCTTCTTTCCAATCCCATAGGTTAGACCAAGATTGGATTCTCCAAGATAATTTTATAATAACTTTCCCAGGATGTGTTGATTTTTCCCTTTCAAGAGAGTGAACTTGTACGACCTGTCATGTGTCATTGTCTTCACTTAAGAACTTGAAATTTGCACCAGTAAAACTTTGGTACGTACCCTAACCAATGGAATAGGTCTCACTCAATTTGTAGTTCTATAGCTTTAGATATAACATTTTTCCCAAGAACACATGTTTTAGACTAAAATCTGGACCAACCAAAAACTCTAATTTCCTCAGAGAATAACCTTCAGAGTACAGCGAATCAAGGCTGAAATTTGTACACAAGATAATTCACTATTCTACCTTCATATTGTAAAAATTTCAGAACCTGAAACCAAGCCGAAAAAAATTGGGAGCGAAAATTCCAAGAAGACCAGTTTCATACTAGTTTCAGGACTAGTCAAAAACCCTAACATGAACAGAATGTATCTCCAAAAATATAACGAACCAAGATCTGAAATTTTGACCCCAAGTTAGATCTATATGTATCCTTTACACAATATAAATTCCAATTCCCGAAACCTTCCAGAAAAAAAAATTGTAGGGAAAATTCCAAGAAGACTTGTTTGGAAGAAGCCACTCCTGAGGATTGTCTAGCTCTAATACCAAATGTTAAAAATCAAATATCAAAATAGCATAAAAAAAAACCTCAAAATAAGTAATTCATGCCTTGACAAAGAGATAAATTCAAATAATAAACCTCTTTGAGGGGGAAACCTCCTTATACATTACATGAATTCACAAATACAAGATGATTCCAAATGAAAAGATCTCCTTGGTATATATATAGGAGACTAGGAGGTACAATTACAACTAATGGGCCCAAGCCTACATAAATAAAATAACAATACTAATGTAATATGCCCCAATTAAGGGGTAATGTGCCACAATTTAGGGCTTAACAAGCAATATCCTTGCAACAAACAAACCAAGGGTCCCAAACCCTCTAAGATAGCTCTGTTGGAGTTATTTCACACACACCTAGGATTTATTTTTCCTAAGGTTATTCCTTGTTTATTAGTCATAATTAGTCATTATCCAGTCTCCTACATTTTAGGGGAGAATATTCCACCTGGAGAATATTCTCTTTCAGTTGACACTTCAGTTTGACTAGTTGAGTTGAGTTTAGATGTTGCATTGGTTTTTTCACCATAAAACATTGGGACCATCACCAACTCGCTACTCTTTGTTCAGTCAGTTAACTGAAGACTAGTTGACGAGTTAACTCAACTAGGTGGCAGTTCACTCCTATAACTGTCTGAGAGACTAGACTAGGTGGCAGTTTACTCTTGTAACTGCTAGTGTGTGTCCAAATCAATCTAGACCACCACTATGGCTCATTAGTTACTCATTTATCCTATATATATATTGTAAATTATTCACTCTTTGAGTGTGGAATACGGTTAATGAGAATTCTTCCATTCTTTCTATCTTGCTTCTTCTTTCTCAATTTCTATCTGCAAATGTGTGTAGTATTTTCTAGCTAGATCTATTATGTGTAGGTTCAACGCATTTACATGGTATCAGAGCTAATGGACTACTAAGCAAAAGCTACACCAAATCATTTTTTGCAGGTACAAAAGATTGAAGACAACAAAAAGATGGATTATTCGATGGAAATACTTCTCACACCTCATAACTATTTGGAATGGAAGCAAACAATTATGCTTCATCTTAGATGCAGAGGATTATACCAAATAACCATGGAAATGGAAGTAGAGTCGGATTCTGTCGATGAGAAAAATGACTTTCTCAATAGACAAGATATGGCCATAGGAAGTATCGGCATGTTTGTTTCTCCCAAACTTTTAAATCAAGTATATGAATAATCACAAGGATTAAATCCAAATGAATTATGGACCAGATTGGAGGTTCTATTTGGGAATAAAGAATATTGTGAAGATTTCATGCAGGAGGCCGAACAGATAGAGCCAGAAGAGAAACCGTCAGAAGATCAAGCCTCTTATTCTGAAGAGTCTTCTACACAAGCGTTTACAGAAATTTGTATTCCATTAATTGAAGATGATGTCTACTCCATTTCAGATCTGTTTTATGAAATTCATGTGGAAGATATATGGCATGCATCTCAGGAGTCACATGCAGACACTTTTGCATGCATCTCAGGAGTCAAAAAGAGAGACGCGCACGTCAGACGTCATTCTGATATTTTCTGAGAAACATTTGCAGAAACAAATTAGATATTTGAATTCCTCTCGGGAAAATATGCAATTTCAAAAAACAAATCGTCCAAAATGGAGTCTGGAAAGTGAAGTTATGATCATTTCAAAATCAACAAAATTTCAGCATTTTTCCGGAAACGATCGTACGATTTTCAAAATTTCATCCAAAATTTATTTGGATATTATTCATTACAAGAAGATAAAGTGGATATGTGTGAAAATATAAATGATGCATATACTTCATCAGATCCGTGCAGACATCTACATCTTCAACAAAATCTTCAAAGATCACAAACTTGCACAGTTGCGAGATCTTCTTGGAGTGAAGGACATGGTTGCTTAGCAACTGTCTTTTGTTCCTTATCATTTTTTATTT
>ML817041.1:63430-85734 GCA_009831015.1 Picea engelmannii | reverse complement strand
TAGTATTGTGTAATATAAATTGCATAATGACTCACTCATGCAATCCATGTGTTTTTTTGAAAGTAATATTCCAAATTATTCTTTGTGTATATTGTCATATTGGTATCCTTACTTCTAATCCAACTTTATGATAACACATGCTTCCAATATTTGGTTGATTAGTGCCTTGATTATTTGTAGGGGATATATATATTACAATATATTAGAATATTAGAATATTACAGTGTTATAGTAATGCCATATTACAATGTAATATGGCATACAATATGGTATACCATATTACAACGTAATATGGTAATACCATATCTCATGTAATTTTCTTTTTAAAAACTTAAATCCATTGTCACAATATCGACGATAGTTCGTCGGAAACAAATTTTGTAATTTACCACACCCGTCGCAATAGTGACGAAAGTTCGTCGCAATTTGCCACGAATTTTCGTCGCACATACAACATATGTGTCGTAAATTTGGTCTTGAGATATATTTTCGTCGATATTGCCACAGATTTTCGTCGTAAGTGGTGATGGTTTTGCGTCGCACATTTAGCATCTACGTCGTAAGTTATTGGCTTGGCATAAATTTTCGTCGCAATTGCGACGAATTTTCGTCGTAATTGCCACACTTCTTCGTTGTTATTGCGACGTAATTTCGTCGTAATTGCGACAATTCATAGGGTTAACTGATCTTGAAGGTGGTGACACGTGGAGCGCTTATTTTGTCGATGTTTCCACGCACACCTGGATTGTGGATATAGCGACGAAATTATTCCGACGAAAAAAAATCTCGGCTTTCATGGAAATTGTGATGGATAAGTGTGGCAATATCAACGAAAAACTGTCGTAAATTTGGTCATATGTACTAGTGAGGTGCAAGACCTCAACCTTGCAAAGTTGAACCAAACAACAACAAGCAACAACTGACGAACCAACAAACCAGTAAACAATATATGTATCTTCAATGATGACTAAGTTGCATTCCAAGCATAGAAGAAGTATGAAACATATGACGGTTGTGCAACTGGCGGTGGACAACAATATTGTCCAAATTCACTGCAACATTGTATGGAAAAATGTATTGTGAGAAGCCTATTTAGGTAAACATTTAAGGCTGTCAGGGTTGTTTAAGGGCCTCGCGCTATGCAAACATTTAAGTTGCCAGGCCTGTTTAAGGGGCTCGTGCTATGTAAACATTTAAGTTATCATGTCTATTCAAGTACCTCAAAAAGAGTGTCAATGCTCAAAACTTTCGGTATGTAAACATTTCAATACAAATAGATATAATAAAAACATTAAAAAAGAGCGTCGATGCTCAAAACTTTCGGTATGTAAACATTTCAATACAAATACAAATAATAAAAACATTAAAAAAGGAGCGTCAATGCTCAGAACTTTCGGTGTGTAAACATTTCAATAAAAAATGAAATATTAAAAAAGAGCGTCCATGCTCAAAACTTTGGATATCTAAACATTTACAACATTGGGAACAATGAAGTTGGCAATAAGACTTCGAATCTATTCTCCAATGAGACGATGACATATAAGGTTTTTTTTATTATATAAAAAATAATGTTTTTACTTCTATAGTTCGAACAATACAGATGATGCATAAATTTATAGTCAAAGGACATATTAATATGAAGTCAACGAATTATCGATCGCTATAGTCCCTCTACGCCTTCGGCAGGGACTAATAAGGGCTCAATGACTCTTATTAGTGACTTGAGCATTAAATTAGGATTTTGTTATGGTTTTAGCCACATTATTGATAAAAACAAGGTTTATCTCCCTTTAACATGTATGTCATAGCATTTTATCAATATAATCAACCAATTACTAGTGTTTATTTGAGACATTTTTCTCCATTACTCATATTTGCAAGTGCAATCCACCCATGGGTGTGTAGGTGCCTCGACTGCATCATTGCTTATGTACTCTTGCCATTGTTCCATTTCTATTTGTACTGTTGTAGTAGTAGTTTTGTTTGGTTACGAGACCATTGCAAGTTGGTGTTAGAGATTCAATGAATTTTAATTTTTATTGGGTGTGTTTCTCATCTACAATAAAAAAAAAACAAAAAGATGTTTTTTTTTAATGTTGAAGGGAAAATCTCAATATGTGACTAAGGGAGAGTTACAAGAAAGATTTAATATCTTTATAGAACAAATCAAGGAAATGACACAAATGCAAGCCCAAGGAAAGGGCTCGTGGATCGTGGACTATAGTCTTCATTTCATAATCATGAAGGCTCCAAGAAGGAAGAGAAGGAAGTAAACCATTTTGTAGCAAAAGGCAATACCCATTCAAGATTACTAGGGACAGAAACCATCACAAACCAGTTTCAACCTTTAGATGAATATCCCATTGTATGACTTTATTAGGTATGTGGAAGTGCATACATGGCCATGCAAGGTTAAGCTAGCATTCAAGGTGAAACACATGTATTAGATGGAGGAAAAGTTGATTATGGTACTATAGCATTTGAACGAAACATCTTATACATTGGGTGAGCACTACAAGGAAAACACCTTGTAGTAGAGGTTTTTACGGAACGTCCCCGAAAATTTTATCACCTATCTGTTTATGACGGAAGTTTTTGGCGGAGGTGAGTGGCTGAAGGTTTTTGCAATTTTTTTTACATCGGTGTGCCCCAATCGTAAGAATGCACCGATGCTCCTACAAACATAATTAATAGGTGCTTAACAAATAAAGTTCAGCAATAATTGTTGTTAATATAATATGCTAAAATATAATTTTTTGTTTTATAAAAAAATAAAATGCATTGTGATGCTTAACAATAACCTAAACTACAAACATAGCACCTAGGTGATTAACAAATAAAGCTCACTGATAATTGTTATTAATATAATATGCTAAAATCTCATTTTTTATTTTATAAAAAACAAAATGCATCATGGGGCTTAACAATAACCTAAATTCTTTTATAACCCAAAAATATAATGGTCAAGCTCTGTAGCTAGGGTTTCCTCAAGCTTTGCTATGTTTTTTGCATTTATGAAGAATGGCCTCTCATTCGGGGGGATGAGCGCCCCCCCCCGACGTCCCCTCTGCCACTAGATATAACAATGTTCCAATCTATGATAGCATCATATACCAAGTTGGTAAAGCCCTTGTTGTCCCAATTATTCAAGAAACTATATGATATTTTGAAGGTTCCAATGCATCCCTCCACTTCTCGCCCTTTCGCTCTGCAACTTGTTGAAAATGATATAATCGGGCAATTCATTGGGTTGTGGCCATCTCCTCGTGCTATGGCCCAATGGTTGGATCTGAACTCGTGATCCAGGTGGATATCGGTGGCCACCCACCTTTTCCAACTAGCTCAAAACAATTTTCTGGCAATTTTGGTAATTTACTAGTTTTAGCAGTTTTTAACTTCTGGGGCCATTTTGAGGGCCTAAATGAAGGTTTTCAGGATCGAGATTCTCAATAACAGCCAAATTCTATGGCTATGATTAAGCCCCTTAAATTAATCTCCTCGACGATACCTTTCCAACGAGCTATTGTGCGCCTAAAACGAAGATCGTATGCAAAAGTTACGACCCCGAGAAGTTGATGTACTAACTTACCCAAACATGGCCCACATGACTTTTGGTGCTTCATCTCCTAGGGTTAGGTTTTTGGATGTCTAGGGTTTTTAACATTCCTGTTTACTATAAAAAGGCCTTCAGAGCCTCATTGTAACCATCTTCTTGTGAATGAGAGCAGCCGTCACATCTCTTCCCAGAGATAAGCCACCACCTTTCCAGCAAGCTTGTTTTTCGCTGCGTTTTATAGTTTCAACTTATTTCCTTATTGAATAGAAAACCAGTTTTACTATATCTCTGTTATTTTGTGTTAAGCACCTGTTAATAATCTGTAGTCATTTGGTTCTGCTCATAAAATCTGGATCAGTGGTATCAGACCGGTCTGCTCCTTGTCGTCTTAATGCATGTCCACAATGAGGTCGGAGTACAAAGAGATGGGTCTGGAGCTTGTTTCTCTTGCAAAAAAAATCTCTCACACGCCTAAGCGACCTCTCATGGTAGGAGAAAAGAAAAATGATGAGACAAGATATCCTTTCAAAATGTTGCTTGAGGAAGCCCTCATGCAACAGAGGAACGAGATGATGGATAGTTTCGCGCAAATCCTTCGACGACTACCAACATGCGACACATCTTCTTCGAGTGGAGGCACCGCCCCCTTCAAGGTACATATAAACTTTGATATTCCTATATTTGAAATTTTGATAGACATAGATGTTGTCGACAAGTGGTTGAATCTACTAGAAGGGTATTTTTCTGTCCATAACTTTTCGAATAGAGAAAAGATTACTTTGCACTCCTCATAGCCGTTCCCCATGTCAAAGATTGGTGGGAAAATTTCTATGAGCAAAAGGAAACAAAAGAACCCTCATTATTTACAGTCATGACCACCTGGGAATCCTTCAGGGATGTTATTAAGGAACAATACTACCCTGTCGGAAGTTATGACGACTTGTATACCAAATGGACCACACTGCGGCAAGAAAGAGACCAAGCAGTGCCAATTTTCACAAATATCTTCCATACCTTGCGCACCAAGTTGGTATCAAAGATTTGAAGCAACATCTGGTGCTCAAGTATCGTGGTGCTCTGCATAGATACATCTATACCGAAATGGAATTTCTGTACATCTCATCCTTGGGCGCGGCCTACCGATATGCCGTCAAAATCGAGCAGAAGCTCAAACAAAAGACGCAACAATTTGGGCCTGGGAACCCCACACAACAAAAGCCATGAAAGGGTGGCCCCAACCCACAAAACAAAGGACATAGAAAATATGGACAGTATTAGGACAACCAGTCCAAGCCGCAAGCAAAGAAGGACACCAGAAAGACAAAGAAAGATACCAGGAAGTGGTGCAACTTCCATAAGAGACCTTGGCATAACACTGCTGACTGTCACTCAAAGCAGTCGCTGGTGGCCGAAGTGAAAGCCTCTGAATCAGATGCAGGTTCTGACTCTGAGTCAAAACCAGAAAGGGGAAGACAGATCATTGACATGGAACCCAGTGCCACTGTTGCTACCACCAAGCTCCAGCCTGGTGAACCAGACGAGCCAGAAGAAGGATAACACCTCTTCCATTCACAGATGTGGGTAAAAGGCACCCCGCTACACTTCATCGTTGATAGCGATAGCTAGAAGAATCTCATCTCAGCAGAGGTCGTCAAGCAGCTGGCCCTGGCGACAACACTGCACCCACAACGCTACACCATTGGATGGCTTCACCAAGGAAGCGATCTGCGCGTCAACCAATAGTGTCGACTATCATACGACATCAAGCCCTTCAAAGACGAGGTATTGTGTGATGTTGCTCCTCTCGAAGTTTGTGATGTTCTTTTGGGCCAACCTTATTTATGGAAAGGTCATGTTGTATATGAGTCTAGGCCTCGTAGTGTTATTATTACTTTAAACAGGAAATTGTACAGGATACTCGAGGCAGTCCCACCTAGTGCTATTTCCTTGATCTCTACTAAGCAATGTAGGAAGGTCATCTCTCAAACGGAGAAGTTTGTCTTCTTTGTTATTCACTCTCAGAATGATCGAAAGATCACAACCACATCCAGGGTCTCTGCGACCGACCTCTCCACACAGCGGAAGCAGGTAGATAAGTCCGTGGAAGAATACTCAGATATCTTCTCCTCACCTACCAGGGTACCTTTGCATTGCTAGGTCAAGCACCCCATCTATCCGACCCCTGACGCACCACTTCCCAATGGGTCAGTCTATCGCCGCTCTCTGTTAGAGAATGAGGAGATCAAGCGACAGATCTAAGAAATCCACCACAAGGGGCACATCCGTCCCAGCTCATCACCTTGTGGGAGCCCAATCGTGTTGGTACAGAAGAAAGATGGAACCTGGCGACTCTGCATTGATTACCGGGCTCTGAATAAAATCACAGTAAGAAACGGGTACCCGATTCCCCGAATCGATGACCTCCTTGATCAACTCATGGGGGCCAAATACTTCAGTAAGATTGATTTGAAGTCTGGCTACCACCAGGTCCCGATAGAACATACAGATGTATGGAAAACTGCCTTCAAGTCAAAGGAAGGGCTTTATGAATGGCCGGTCATGCCCTTTGGTTTGACAAATGCTCCAACCACTTTCATGAGGATGATGGACGATATCCTATGACCATTCACCAATACTTTTGTAGTGGTTTATCTAGATGACATTCTCATTTACAATAAGACTTGGGCCGAACACTTGCAACATATTCAACAGGTTCTACACACCCATCGACAACACAAGCTATACGCCAACTTGGAAAAATTCTCCTTCTGCATGGACAGGGTCCATTGCTTGGGCTACATCGTTGATCAACATGGCATACATGTAGATCTAGCCAAGATCCAAGTCATCCGTGACTGGCCAACCCCAACCACACTCACTGAGCTTCTTGGGCCTTGCCAATTTCTACTGCAGGTTCATGTTGGGATTCTCCCATATTGCATGGGCCCTCAACCAAATAACCAGGGGTGGTGGTAAGGAGAAATTTGGGTCCGGTCCGAACAACAAGCGTTCGATGATTTGAAGCAACGCTTGTGCTCAGCCTCAGTACTTTCACTACCAGACCTCTAGCAACCCTTTGAGATTGAGACAGATGCTTCAGACTATGCTGTGGGCATCGTTCTCACTCAGCACGACCACCCCGTGGCCTATCATAGTGAGACACTATCGGATGTTGTCCGTAAGTACCCTACTTACGACAAAGAAATGTACTCCAATGTGCAAGCCTGCCGCCAATGGAGACATAACATTTATGGGAAGGAGACAATCATCCACATTGATCATAAGCCACTGCAGTTCATGTAGACATAAGGAAAATTGTAGAATGACCGCCATCAAAAGTGGTCCACATACTTGCAAAAATTCCACCTCAACATCAAGTATAAAACATGAAGCACCAATCGCGTCGCTGATTGCCTCAACAGACCGCGAGTCGCGACACTCACCATGGTGCTAGAATCTTGCGGCCATGAGACCTATGGATGGCCCCAACTCTATGAGACAGACCCAAACTTTGCCACCCCCTACCAAATGTTGGGTGCAAACACAGTTGTCAATAATTTCCATCTTCAGGATGAGTTGTTGTGTCGCCTGGGCCATATCTGTGTACCATCAAGCGAGCGAGCGAAGATGATCTAGGAAGCCCACTTCAGTCGGGTGGCAGGACACTTCGGCATTGAAAAGACAATGGCGATGCTACAAAAACACTTCTACTGGCTAAAACTTCGACAGGAGGTCAACAAGTATATTAGGTCTTGCATTGCCTGTGCTATTGCCAAACCGACCACTAAGAAACAGGGCATGTACACCCCTCTTCCTACTCCTGACATGCCATCGGAATCCATCTCAATGGACTACCTATCAGGCCTCCCATCCACCAAGCCGGGAAATGACTGCATTTTTGTGGTTGTTGATCGCTTTTCTAAGATGACGATTCTGGTTGCCTACAAGAAGAGCATCACAATAACGGCCACTGCCAAGCTCTTCTTTGAACGAGTCTGGGTACATTTTGGAATCCTACAAACCATTTCCTTAGATTGGGACAGTCGATTTCTCAGCACATTCTGGTCGATCCTCTGGTCACTGCTGGACACCAAGCTCACCAAATCCACGGCCTTCCACCCCTAGACAGATGGCCAAACTGAGGTCGTAAATCGAATGATTGTGCATATCCTTCGCATGTATAATTCCAAGCAACCTGACACATGGGATGAGAGCCTTCCCTATGTCCAACATAACAACCGAGCCCTCCATAGCTCAACTAGCCACAACCCCTTTCAGGTGGGGTTGGGATTCCAACCATTGGGTTCCATAGATGTTGCACTTCCCCTTGTGGTCACCTCGACCGACTCATCTCCTGCTCCAACTGAAGCTGACAAAGACACTTGGTTCATTGAGCAGATCCAACACATATGCCAACATGTTCAAGATATCCTACAGAAGTCCAATGACAAGTACAAGCAGCGCCATGATCAACATCGGGTGCCACATAAGTTTCAAGTGGGAGGCAAAGTTTGGTTGCACTTGTAGAAAGAACGCTTTACAAGACCCCATCGGAAGCTTCTCCCACTCCATTATGGGCTGTACACCATCACCAATTCCGCGGGGGATAATGCTTTTGAGCTCAACATTCTTCCTTTCCTTGGCCCACACCCAGTGTTCAACGTGGATCTCCTTCTCCCTTATTTCCCACCATTATTGGACACCTCAGAAGTAGCAGAACAACTGACACCAACATAGCTCAACACTGAATGCATACAACAAACATCCAATGATCAGATTGTGGACACACAGATCAAGGGCACTCGACAACAAAGGATCCAACTTTATTGAGTCGTCAAAGAAAGGTAGCTCCTGCACCAAGGCAAGTGGCTCACCCGGGGCCAAGTTCAGAAGAAATTTCCTCATCTGATGGGGGAACTCAACACAATGGAGACCATTGCTTTCTAAGGAGGGAGGATTGATCTATGTGGATATCGGTGGCCACCCACCTTTTCCAACTGGCTCAATACAATTTTCTGGCAATTTTGGTAATTTACTATTTTTAGCAGTTTTTAACTTCTAGGGCCATTTTGACGGCCTAAATGAAGGTTTTTTGGGATCAAGGTTCTCGATGATAAACAAAGGCTCTAATTGAGCCCCATAAATGAATCTCCTCGATGATACCTTTCCAACGAGCTATGGTGTGCCTAAAACAGAGATCATATGCAAAAGTTTCGACCCCGGGAAGTTGATGTACTAACTTACCCAAATGGGGCCCACATGACTTTTGACGCTTCATCTCCTAGGGTTAGGTTTTTGGATGTCTAGGGTTTTTTACATTCCTGTTTATTGTAAAAATGCCTTTAGAGCCTCATTGTAACCATCTTCTTGTGAATGAGCGCAGCGGTCACATTTCTTCTTAGAGATAAGCCACCACCATTCTAGCAAGCTTGTTTTCCACTGCATTTTACAGTTTCAGCTTATTTCCTTATTGAATAGAAAACCAGTTTTACTGTATCTCTGTTATTTTGTGTTAAGCACCTGTTAATAATCTGTAGTCGTTTCATTTTGCTCATAAAATTTGGATCAACTGGAGAAAAAAAATCAAAGGACACATGTCCTCAACCTTTTGTGGTAAGGGTTTTTTGTTTTTTGTTTGAAAATAAGGCAGATCGGGACCTTATCTTTAGGAGTGGACCGCATTTTATGGGTTATAGGGATATGTATTTGAACAAATGGATGCTTGATTTTAGTCATGAGAATGATATTCCTTCAGCAGTGCCTGTTTGGGTTTGCCTCCCCTTTCTCCATCGACATTGTTGGAATGATGAAACCTTGAGGAGCATAGGAAATACACTGGGTAGATTTATTGATCGAGTTGAACCACGACAAGATCTTCAAGCATGTGCTTGTTTATGTGTAGAGGTGGATGTGGAAAAAGGGTTTCCTGGGGCTATTCGATTAACCCTTGATAATTAGTCTTATATTCAAAAGCTGGATTATGAGTAGCTCTCGTTCAAATGTAAAGCATGTCATGAATATGGGCATTTTGCAAAGAACCGTTCGAAGTTGAAGAAGGATCAGCCTAAGGAGAGGGAACAAGAGAAATGGAAATAACCAAAAAGGAATAGATCAGTTGGAAATGTTGTGACCCAATAGTATGATCAGATTAAGGGGGGAATCCTCCTTCATCCCCTCCTCATAATCCTCGATCTTCAGTTGGGGGCGATCACGTGGTAGAGAGCAACAGAAATAAGTACGTAGTGCTAGAGAATATGGAGGTAGACACTGTAGAATCACAAGAGGAGGGAATTAAAAAAGAATATTGCAACAAGACATCAACGAAGGAACCTGAGATTCCTTCGAAACCCCACAAGGTTATCTCCTCTAAAAATGGGCATCCTACCCCCAACAAAATTCCTTCTTGTCCTAGTTCTGGTATTCCAATTATATTAGAGGAAGGAATTTTGGAGGAATCATGCGTCAAATATGAGATAGAAGCCTCACATAGTACAACAAAGAAAGTGGGTAGGCAATCTAATCGCAATACAAGGGGAAATGAAGTTGACAGGAATAAGGAGCTAGGCATCCAACCCACCTTGGAGGGAGTATTCAAAAAGGAGAGAAAAAGTGGGAAATCACATGTTCAATCCACAAAATGGGTGTCCCAATCTATTCCTTAGCCCTCTAAAGGGGGGGCATCCAAATCTTCAGGTAAATAATGAAATTAGTCTACTGGAATTGCATAGGATTGTGTAGCAAGGATAAGAAAGAAGCAATGGGAAAGTTAATAAGAGTAGAAAAACCTCAAATCCTATTGATCCGGGAGACAAAAATTAAGGAGCATGAGGCCCTTCAACAATTTCAACAAATTTGTAGGAAAAGTAAGGGTGTAGCAATTAGTGCAAGAGGGGCTTCAAGGGGAATATGCACTCTTTAGAACCCATAACTTTATTAGTTAGAAAGCATCTTTGAAGCAACACATTGGCTTATGGTCAAATTGGTGCATCTATCCAGATGTATGCTTTTTCATATTTTTAACGTATAAATTCCCAATAACTACTGGGAAAAGTCTGAATGTTGGGATTCTTTAATGGGAATAGGAGAATTGGAGTTCATTCAAAATTGTATTACAGTCAGAGATTTTAACACTACTATGCATCCGAGGGAAAAAAGAGGGGGTTCCATTGTTAGGGATTCATCAAGGGAAAAGTTGGAGAATCTCATATATACTTTGGATCTAATTGATGTCCACCCGAGCAAGGGGAGATTCACATGGAATAATAGAAGAGCTTGTCCATGGCACATTGCAGTGAGACTTGATTGTTTTCTTATTCATAGCTCCTGTATGTCCCTCCCTGATTCAATCTCTTCTCTTATTGTCCCATGGGAAAGCTCTAATCATCGCACTATTTCACTTTCTTTTTTGAAAGAACAGAATTTGGGGCCCATTCCTTTTTTGTTTAATCCCTTATGGATGGATAATCCTAATTTCTTTCCTCTAGTTTCTTGCTATTGGTGTCAATGGATCTATGTATCTCACGTTCATATTTCATAACAAAAGATTAAATTAATCAAAGTAGCAATTAAAAATTGGGTCAAGGTTTCAGTTCATTCTCCGAATGAAGAAGTGATAGAGAATAAGAGGAAGCTTGAAGAAATACAACAAAGGATGGAGAGCACATAAGTGCTTCCGAAACTATTGAAGCAAGAACAAACTGTGTATCAAAATTATGTTAAATCTTTGAAAGATGAGGAGTCCATGTCGAGGTTAAAGTCTATATGTATGTTGCTACATGCTGGAGATAAAAACAGATCATTTTTCCATAACCAGGCTAAAGCAAGACAATGGCGCAATAGAGTTGATGAAATCAAAACACAATCCATAGAAGTGGTATCCTCCCTTGAGGATATTAAAAAGGCATCCTCAATGAACTATGGAAACTTGTACACAAAAGAGGGAGAGTTGAATGAGAAGTTACGTGAGCAATTTATCTCTCACATTCCCTTGAAAATTTATGAGGAAGATAACTTGGAGCTGAATAAGCCAATCACAGAACAGGAAATATTTGCAGCCATAAATCAGTTTAATCATGATAAAGCCCTTAGGTCGGATGGCTTTACAATTCACTTGTATAAAATATGTTGTTACATCATTAAATTTTATTTAATCTGGATGATTCAATATGTGCATAAATCATCATGCATGGGAGGGGCCACAAATTCATCTTTTTTGGCCCTCATTCCAAAAGATAAAAATGCCTCCTCCTTTGATAGATTTTTCCCCATATCTTTATGTAATGTCTCTTATAAAATAATGGCAAAGATCATAGCAAACAGGTTGAAACAATTTTTGAGTAATCATATCCTTTTTAATCAAGGGGGATTTGTGGAGAAAAGGCAAATATGGGATAATATCATCCTGGTGTAGGAGGCCATTCACTCGAGCTACACTAGAGGGGGAAAATGCATGATCATTAAAATTGAAATGGCCAATCCATTTGATAGAGTCAAGCACAAATTTCTCAATGCAATCTTGGACAAATTTGGCTTCAATAAGAATTTTATATATTGGATTGGTTCATGTATCAACAATCCATGGATTTCTCCTCTGGTCAATGGTAGGCCAGACCCTTTTTTTAAAGCTTCTCGAGGGCTTATACAAGGTTGTCCTCTTTCTCCTCTTTTTTATGTTCTTCTGGTAGAAGCACTTAACAAATGGTTTGAATGGGAGCGCAACTCAAGAGAAATCCCAGGAATTCAGATTGTTGTAGGGGTTAAAAGAATTAATCACTCCCAAATTGTTGATGACACTCTGTTGATGGGAGAGGCATCCAAAATTATTGTTCAACGATTCAAACTTGTGTTGGATCAATTCACTTAGATCTTAGGAGGGATAATCGATAAGAATAAAAGTCAGTTATATGCCTAGAATATCACTGCTCATATTTTCCAATTCTCATTCTCAGTTGATTGGAAATATTTTAAATATTTGGGAATGTCGATATGTTTGAAATAACTTCTAGAAAATACTTGGAAAACTATTCTGCATAAAATAAAAGAGAAGTTTGAAATATGGGGGGAATTTCTAGCTGAATCAAGCTAGAATACTAGTGTTTGTTAAATATGCTATGTCTGCACTTCCTATTTTTCAATTTTTTACTCTTTTGGCTCCTATTGGCACACAAATTTTATGGAAAGGAGGCAAATCTAATACAAAGATATTTCACATGGAAAATTGGAGTTTGGTAAGGTCTCCCAAGGATAATGGGGATCTTGGCATCTGGGATCCTAAATTGATGAATATAACTCTTTAATCAAAACTATTGTGGAGAAGGTTGACGAGGGAAAATGAATGGTGGAAACAGGCGTTACTCAAAAAATATTTTTTTGGGGATAGGAGAAGATGTCTTGATGACCCCCCAGGCAAGCAACCAAGATCTCCTATTTGGAAGTTTCTTTTGGACTCCCTCCCTCACTTTCAAAAATATATGACTTGGATCCCAGGAAATGGAAAGTATATCAACATATGGAATGATGGTTATCTTGTCTCCCCCCCTCCTATTTGTTAGGATCCCTCTTATGCCCCTCTCAGGCGATGGTTGACAAATCAGAGAAAACTCACTCTCTTTGATATTTAAAGTTGGAATCCTAATGGAGAATGGTTGGGTTAGGATTTGGGTCCAATTCCTCCTCATCCCAGTAATCTGGCACAATCCTTTTTATTAATTTTAAAAGGGGTAGCCCCAGTCCATTAATGAGCACGAGACAGTTGAATTTGGGGAGCAACAAGATATTCGGTCAAGGAAGGCTATAAATATTTGCTTCAACAATATTATCTTACTTCAAAATCATCTATGTAGAGGAATATTTGGAATAATGATGGGATTCCGAAAATAAATATATTTTGTTGAATTTTAGCTCAAGGTAAGTTGCTCATTGGGGAAAATTTGTGCAAAAGAGGCTTTCAAGGGCTCTTTAGATGTGCCTCGTGTTCTCAAAATCTGGAAACGTCTCAAAATTTATTCCTGGAATGTGAGTTCTCCAAACATGTATGGAAATCAGTGTACTCGAAAATGTTTCACAAGGTTACATGAACTACAACTACTAAAGCATTACTGGGAAAGTGGGGGTATTTATCAAGGCTCTTTTCATGGCAAGTATAAGTTCAAAAGATTGTGGAAGGTGTCTCCTAAATATGTGTGCTAGCAATTGTTGCTTGCTAGAAATAGAGTCATTTTCAAAAATAAACATTCAAATCCTTTCTTTGTAGTTGCGCACTCTTTGGGACAAATGACAGATTATTTGAATTCCAAGCAAATTAGAGTGGCAATTCCCTAGAAACTGGATCGAAAGGAGGAACTCTGGATGCCCAAACTTAACATTCATATATCGATTAATAACAAGGTGTCTCAGAGATCATCCTGGGAACTTTGTTCTACACCAAGACAATTCCACTCTTGGTTGTCTTCTCTATCGTGCTATACTTTATGCTTTGATGGGGTTTCTAAAGGAAATCTAGGGGAAGCAGGTGCAGGAGGGGTGCTCTATGGTCCCAGAGGAATTCAAGAACTAAACTTTTATTGGAATCTTGGTCTAACCTTGAATAACAAGGCAGAAGCTTACGCAATCTTTTAGGGGGCACAATTGGCCAAACAAAGACAAATTTCCCATATGAATATTATAGGAGACTCCAAAAGCACTATCAGATATTTTATTACTGAATCCACTCCCAAGGATGTTGGCTTGAAGGTTCTTATTGAGCATATTCATATCTCTCTATCCAATCTCTGTATTCAGTTCTTCCACATCCTTCAAGAAAACAATAAAGAAGTTGATGGAATGGCCAATAGAGCAATTGGCCTAGCCCTTGGTTCCTTAGGGGTTTGTGAGGAAGTGTGTATTTTCACCCCTCCTCAATGAAGAGGGATTGGAATTTGGGTGGGGCCCATTTGGGCAGCATGTAGTTCTTTGGATTTCATATGTTGTCGTGTAGTGGGTTCATGCAGGTTATAATTCAATATCTTATCATGGATCCAAGGGTAAGACAAATATTTAGTTTTGCAAGTGGGAAGGGTAATTTGGCTCATGGGCACAAGAGGATTTCAAGTGCAATGGTATGAGATCAATACAATCTCATTCCTAGCCTGATGGAAAAGACGCAGGACAGGAAAGTTGTCATTATGGATGCAAATGGCAATGTAGTGAAGTACATATTAGGAAGCTAAATTTTGGAAATGTCCTCAACAAGATTGTATGTTCACATGGCCACCTTGTGGGAGATTATTTGATTAAGGATGCTCATGTATGAAGTGCATGCATGGTTTAATTTGGCTTGGTGATTATGTTATTAAATTCGGTGATGAAAGTATCGATGTTGTATTGCTTCTCAGATTCATGTTGGCTAAGTTCGATTGTAGTGTGGTTAATTCTCCATCTGGTGTATTGGGGAGTGGCTTGTTTGGGGGAAAGTCTGTTTGTTGTGTAGACATGGTTTCTTTACCCTCATTCCATTGCCACTCTCGAAATGAAGAACCAGATTCTTTAGGTAATCGACTAGTCACTGAAAACAAATAAAATGATGTGAACCAAGAGGAGGATACAGAGGACAACGAATACTTGGAGCGCTAACATCTGGTAATTATGGTCAATGCTCTTAATTCATCTGTATCTTTTTCTTTGGACACTTTGGTCCAACATAGGATCATGGTGAGGAAACTCCAAGATGAGGTCAATTTTCTTAGAACTCAAGTTGAATCTCTTAAGTTGCAGCTGGCTCAACAAGAAGAGGATCATGGGAATTCACCCTCTAATGGGGACAATGGAGGCTCGAATGCTTTGGAGGCTTCTTAGCTTCCAGATATTAATGATCCAACAACGCCATCTAAAGCTAATGGCATGATGGATAAAGAGATGTGTTAGGACCCAACCTCTAATGCTTAAATATGTTTTTCTTTGAAGTTTGTATTAGCAGTGTATATTATCGAATTTACTATGTTAAAAAATGAAACAATATTAGAATGTGGAGAAATCATAGAGGTAGAATAGGAGTATGTTTGGTAGAAGTTTTGAATGAACCAAATTTTTTCATTGTTATCTGGTTCTATATTTTGTACTAAATGGTTTCGGTCGCACCTTTTGTAATGAATAAAAATCCTCCAGCTTCTGTGAAAAAAAAACAATAACCTAAACGCATTGGTGCGTGTATAAAGAACGCACCAGATCAGGTTAGAACAATTGATTATTCAATAAAAAAATTAATTTAAAAAACCATAAACCTTCCATGGTGCACTTAAAAACCCCTGGATCCTCGATGTGTCTACAATAGTGGCACACCAGATAACAACTACGGTGCGCTTAATAATAATATAGACTTGAGTTTTTTAATATATGCCCAAAAACCCATATGGTACATTACTCATACTAGAATGCACCGATGTGCCCCATCAATTTATGGTAAAATAAAATAAGTGTATCAATGCATTCAAGTACAAAGAACACACCATTGAGTCTTATGGTAGGGCACACTCCAAAAGGGTAAAATGAAATTTAAAAAAATACCAAACTGAATTTCAATTTCACATTTCCTTATGTGCTTCCAACCTCTGACATAAGCATTAGTGTTCACTTTCCTTCTACAACCACCTCATTTGCAGTCCTCTATAATGTTCCTTCCTCAATCCCCTTGTAGATTTCGCACATTTTCCAATTTTGGAAAAATGTTGAAAATTTCATTTTTCCTCTACGGGCCAACCATGTCTCCTCGGGGGAGAAGAGACCATGTAAATTGTTTGTTACCTCGTTTTAATTTTCATCGAATTAAAGTTTAAAGTTGGCCTTAAATTTGGCATTTTTTTCATTTTAAAAAAGTTATTCACTTTGTACAACGCACCCCAAACAATGGTGTGTCCTATGGATTTACAATAAGCACCACCCACAATGTGTCCCATGAATTAATAGGAAGCACTGCTAGCGGTGCGTTTAGAACTACACAACGCACCACTAACGTTATGCACAACGCACTGAGATGGGGTTGTGCATTACCAGTGCTTCCGTCTTAGAAGAGGCAATGTCGTCACAAAAATCCCATCGATGCATTCTGACAACATAAACACACCGTATATATAATAATTAACATACATGTGCACCTTAATGGTGCATTTAATGAATAATTAAACACCAGTGCATTTAATTTTGGCACATTATATGTCTATCAAAAAACATGGTTTGAAGCTCATGAAATAAAAATAAAGACTTTCTACCACTATAATAGTATGTTTGAAAATGGTGACTTGAAGGGAATGAATGGTAATAATGGATTGCAACAATCTACATCTAGTACTATTGCAATAGTGGCTAGTATAAATAATATCGTGGAGAAAAATACAGATAAGTATCCACATCTAATGTGTTCAATATGTCGAGATGGAATAAGGACACCACTTAGATTATTGGATTCAAATATGACCTAGGGTTCACTTGCAAAATGGCCAATGATGGAATCCATAAGATTTGACTTCCTCTAGTGTCACAATCCAATTTTAGTCAAGTAATGAGAAATTAATTTCAAATGTTGCAATCACAAAGAACGACTTATTTGCAAGATGTAATGGTAGTATTTCAATCATGAACAAATTAGGCACCACTTATCTAGGCAAAGTAGAAGGGTTGGCATGAGTAGTTCAAATGACCCATGATAACTATATTGCAAGTTGTCACCATATCTAATATGCTCATAGATTGACTTTAGCGAAGAATTCAAGCACTTTCTTGAGTAGTGTGCATGACAAGATGGAAAAGTCAAAGACTTCTATACCAAGGTTGGTTAAGAAGGCAAAGATTAATAGCATTGTCACAAATCCCCCAATTTCTTTGATTGGCATGATTACAATGGACATAAGAGTGGGATCTTTGGCCACTTCATCCTTTCCTTTTTGGAGATTGGTTTAAATTCCATTTTGACTTCATTGGCTAAATTCCTAATGGATATTGAAGAGCTAATGGTGTATCAATATGGGGATTTGTTTTACAAGGGGGGAACATCAAACGACCCATTGGATGAAGCAACATTACAATTTGTATCTTATGAAAGAAGTATGTTCTACAAGCAAGATGATATGAAAGCACCTAAGTAAGTGTTGATAATACAATTAGTTAAAAGTCAAGTAGAAAATTGCCACCAATATTATTGTTGCAAATGGATAATTTTGTGGGTGATAACAAAAATTGCTAGGTGTTTTCAATTAATCCCTAGACAAAGCCTCATGTTAAGTTTAAACCCCTTATTAAGCCCTAGATATTAAATTATTATATTTCTAGTGTTATATTAGTAGGTCGGATAGAACCCTTCATTGTACCCTTTCATTATAATAGTACCCTTTTCCTCCTCCTATATATATATATATATATATATATATATATATATATAAGACCTGGTCTTAGGATCATCTCATCTCATCTTGTACATTGAATATATTATAAAATGAGATTTACCCCTCGAAGTGGACTATTATTTGTTGATTTTTTTATCATTCTCAAGGTGTTGGTTCATAACATTTGGTTTCAAAGCATACGATCCTAGGGTTTTTCTCCTTCGACCGATACATCTTGGAATTTTCACTATAATTTTTTTTTCTAGAATGATTCAAACAACAAAGTTTTGAGGAGATTGGGGATACATAGCAAATTATGTCTGGTCTAAATTTTTGGTTATGGGTCATTATAGTTTCAAAGATATATTATGTGGAAGTTAGGGCTTGTGACTAGTCCTTAAATTAATCTCAAATGAATCATCTTTTTATTTTCACTATAATTTTTTTTTGGTGAAGTTTCAGATGCTGCAATTTTTAGAATTTGGAGAAGACATAGCAAATTAAAAGTGGATTGCTTTTAAGATTTTGAATCAATATAATTTATGAGATATATCTTGTGGAAGTTGGGCTTGTTTATTGATCTTGAAATTAGTATTAAACAAATCAATTTGGTAATTTTTCTATAACCTTTTATTAGAGAGGGTTTAGACTATGAAAATTTTAGGTATTTAAGAAGTCATATCAGAGTACTACAGGTCAAAATTTCAGACTCAGAAGGATTCAAATTTTAGAGATATATCAGGACAAAGGTAAACAATCCAGAGTCTCCAAAATTAGGGTTTGAAAGGTACATAACTTACAATTGACATACATTTTTATGGGAAGATCTATTTTTGGTGATTCAAAATTTGTGATAAAAAGAAAATAGAGGATTGTTACTATTTTTATCCCACGTGGCTCCCAAAAAATTTCAACGCCAATTAAACCTCTAGAAATCTCATCTATAACTCATGAAGAAAATGAGGACATACATAACAAGCTATCCAAATTGGAGGACTCACTTAATATTTGAGTGCTAGGTCAATAACACGTGATGATGTGGTAAACACACAAAGAAAAATTCAAGAGATGGAAAGGAAGATGGAACAAATGGAAAATAAGATGGATGAAAATAAGGAAGAAATATAAAAATCCATGAATGAAATGCAAAAATACATGAAGTCCATAGAAACCACTCTCTTATAGAGGATCCCTAAAAGGGATATGGAGATCCAAGGAAATCATGAAAATAAGGAGAACAATGGTGTTGAGACTAAATCACATGTGGGGAGTATTTTATCACAATTGGAGAGCACAAATAATGAATCTCAAAATCATTCATTATTCCAAGATCCACATCATCGAGGTTTCAATGTGTCACCAAACAACTACTTCATTCTGAAGATTGATATGAGGAAGTTTGATGGTAAGCGTGGAGCAATTTTTTGATATACACCAATTTCCAAACTTACAAAATGTAACTATTGCATCCTTGTATTTAAAAAATGATCAATTTGTTTAGTATCAATGGCTTTGTGAAAGAAAAAAGGATTGTATTATCTCTTGGTCCATTTTTACAGATGAATTCATATTACATTATGGGGATATTAAGAGCAATACATGCATTAGTCAATCAATAAGTCTTTGGAAAAAAGGTCCAATTATAGAGCACATTCAACAATTGCAAAAGCTCAACCTTAGTGTAAAGAGCATTCGAGAGGATAATTTGCTAGATCTCTTTATGGAAACTTTAAAGGAGAACATTCAACGTGAGGTGCGTCTCTTCATACCTAAATTCATAGAGTAAGATTTTAGTATGGAAAGGAAAGTGGAAAACAAAAATATGGCTACTATAAGGGTGTCCACTAACAACTATAGAGAGCACCATGTTCCCTCTCCTAACCTCACTCAACCAACAAAGTTGACACCTTAGCAAATGGATGAAAGGAGAGCAAAGGGACCATGTTTAAATTGTGATAAGAAGTATAGTAAGGAGTATAAATGCGGTGAGCAGAAATTATTCTGCATAGACTGTGAAGAGGAAGAAGATCAAGAATTTAAACAATTACAAGATCTAGATCTAGAAGAGACTACTCCAACGATAGCTTGTGACGTGTTGGTTAACATTAGTACTCCATAAACCCTCAAGATAGAAGGATATATCAAAAATAAAAAGGTAACAATGTTGATTGATTATGGTAATACCCATAACTTCATCAACTACAAATTAACAAAAAGTCTCAATTGCTTTGTATTTCGAGCACTAGAGTTTCAAGTATTATTGCACGTGGAGGTACGATGAACTGTCCAGGGAAGTGCCATAGTATTAAGCTAAATATGGGGGAGAATTTATTGGATAGTCCCATGATTGGAATCCAAATGGGCGGTGCTGATGTTATATTAGGGGTCCAATGGTTACAATAATTGGGAACAATAGCCCTTAATTTTCAAGATATTTTCATGATATTTTCCTTAGAAGGAAATGAAATTGAGCTTAGAGGTATCCAAGGGAAACCCTCTAAGGTGATAAGCTCTAATAACATGACAAAATTACTAAAAAATGGACACCATGGTGTAACTGCACAATTGTGTTCACTAGATGTTCAAACATTTATATTCTCTACTCCAATGGATCTCCAAATAGTTATAAAAAATCATTCCAATGTATTTGGAGAGATGCCTAAGGGTCTTCCACCTACTCGATAACACGACCATGATATTCATTTGTGACAACAAGTATAGTAAGGGGTGTAAATGTGGTGATAAGAAATTATTCTACATATACTATGAAGAGGAAGACGATCAAGAATTTGAAAATTGCAAGATTTAGATCTTGAAGAGACTAATCCAACGATATATTGTCATGTGTTGGTTGATATCAGTACTCCACAAACTCTCAGGATAAAAGGATATATCATAACGAAAAAGGTAACAAAGTTAACTGATTATGGTACTACCCATAACTTCATCAATTACAAATTAACAAAAAATCTCAATTGCTTTGTATTTCTAGCACTAGAGTTTCAAGTATTATTGCACATGGAGATACGATGAACTGTTTAGGGAAGTGCCATAATATTAAGCTCAATATGGGGGAGTATTTATTGGATAGTCCCATGATTTCAATCTAAATGGGTGGTGTTGATGTTATATTAGGGGTCCAATCGTTACAATAATTGGGAACAATAGCCCTTAATTTTCAAGATCTTTTCATGAGATTTTCCTTAGAAGGAAAGGAAATTGAGCTTAGAGGTATCCAAGGGAAACCCTCTAGGTGATAAGTTCTAATAGCATGACAAAATTACTAAAAACTGGACACCATGGTGTAACTGCATAATTGTGCTCACTAGATGTTCAAACATCTATATCCTCTACTCCAATGAATCTCCAAATAGTTATCAACAATCATTCCAACGTATTTGGAGAGATGCCTAAGGGTCTTCCACCTACTCGAGAGTACGACCATGATATTCATTTGCAACCAGGAAGTGTGCCACCTAACAATAGGCCTTAAAGGTATCCATATGCACTTAAGAGTGAGATTGAGTGCATGATCCAAGAAATGTTAGAGACTAACATCATTCAACCTAGCCAAAGTTATTTCTCTTCACCTGTAGTAATGGTTATGAAAAAAGATGTTTCATGGTGTATGTGTCCAAATTATAGAAAACTCAGCAAAATGACCATCAAAGATAAGTTTCTTATTCCTGTCATCAATAAATTATTAGATGAATTGCATGGAGAAATTTTCTTTACTAAGTTGGATCTTCATTTGGGATATCCTTAGATCAGAACGAGACAGGAAAACATTCCCAAAACAACCTTTAGAACACATGAAGGTCATTATGAGTTTTTGGTTATGCCATTTGGACTTACTAATGCACCTTCAACATTTCAATACTTGATGAATTATATTTTAAAACTCTTCCTTAGAAAATTTATGTTAGTAATTTTTGATGACAAACTGATCTACAAAAAATCTTGGGAAGAGCATGTACACCATGTTGACATACTATTAAAACTATTGGAAGAGAAACAACTTTATGCAGAGCCTTCCAAGTGTGCCTTTCGAGTTCAAGAAGTGGAATATTTTGGTCATATTGTATCTCATGAATATGTAAAAGTGGACCCTAACAAAAGTAAAGCTACAAGGGAATGGCCAATTCCCAAAACCTTAAAGAATATCAGGGGATTCTTAGGATTGTCAGGCTGTTACCACAAGTTTTTCAAGTCTAATTATGATCACATAGTAGCACCTCTAAAAACATTATTAAAGAAATAAGCATTTTCTTGGACTCAAGAAGCAAGCAAAGCTTTTGAAAATCTTAAGGAGGCCATGTGTACAACTCATGTCCTTGTTAGAATATAGAAGATTGTGCTCGTTTTACCATTGACGATACCCTCGTCACCCAACCACT